>JAESVK010064041.1:6987-20754 GCA_017140935.1 Hamamelis virginiana
AGATGGATGAGTGTGCAATAAGGGATCATCACTCTCAGTTATATGAGAGAGAATGTCAGGATAAGTTCACAAAGATAATTCTCAAAGGGAACCTCTGGCCAGAGTGATAGGTAAACAGTGAAAAGAGTTTCACTGAGATTACCTTATTGAGATTATATTTTGTGGAACAGATATCAAGTGGTTAAGATAGGGTTTGACTAAAACCATACCTATTATCTTAACTGTGACATTAGGGGATGAAGGATTAAATAACATGAAGGGTTCACATAGTTCTGCTATTCACCTAAACCTAGGGTATGTCATGATATGTTGCTAGATGTCACTCATGACCAGTGAAAGCCTATTGATAAAGTGTTATCAATGAGGCAAAATTGGAATCGTTCCAATTGAACCTTAAAATAGAAAGTTTCTATTTTGGGAGACATAGAGATGTCCCTGTCACTGCTAGGTTAGGGTGAACCCAAAGGGTCACACACAATAGAGAGTAAGTGAGTTCCTTAAGCTTGAGAGAGGGGAATCCTATCATGGCGTTTGTTTGACTTTAATAATTAAACGTTAATTGATTAAAAGTCAATACTAACCGAGAATAGGATTACTCTATTCGAGGATGATTGGTCATGCTAGCACTAGTAACCAAACACCCTCCAAAGAGGAGAAAGTCTATAAATAAGAGTGTTTCACACACTCTAAGGCACAGGAAACCCTAGGGCCGAATTCTCTCTCCTCTCCCTCTCCATTCTAGCTTGCCACAAAGGGTTGTGGAAGACTAGAGAAGCTTTCGGAGTCTTGCTCTCGTGTGGATACGCTTTGGAGGTTTCATACGTTTGAAACTCGAAGGATTCCTACACCGAAGAACACAATCAAGTGAGTTTTTATTTGCTTTGATTAATTGTGTTTATTTATATATATGATCCGATGCTTGAATCGTTCTTGGAGGTTTTGTGTTCATGGATTTATTTTTATTAAACGAAAAAGTTTTGTTTTTACCCTCTTCCGCTGCGAATCCATGTCTGTGGTTTTTATTAAACGAAATGGCCGTTTGAAAAATGCTTCAATGCCATTGGAGGAGAGGAGAAGAGCAGGCTTCATAAAATGCTCAAAATGCCCAAAATAGAAAGAGCCGCTTTGTATTTGCAGGCTCATTAGTCGACTAAGCAAAAGGGATTAGTCAACTAGACAGTTAAGATTTCAAATAATTTTTGTTCCCGGGCACGGTTAGTCGACTAGACAAGTCAAAATTGGTTTCCAAAAATTTCCAGGCACGGTTAGTCGACTAGCTCTTCTGCATTTCCAAACAAGGCTACTGGACTGTCTTTAGTCGACTAGACTAATATGATTATTCGACTAAAGGTTTCATTAGTCGACTACTCTGGGTGATTAGTCGACTCAACTTAGAATTTCCAAAATTCTAGCTTCTGGACCATGATTAGTCGACTAGACTAAGTTGCTTAGTCGACTAAGCATACTCATAAGCTAAAAACTTGAAATTTTTAAGTTTAATTCAACACAAATCATTTAAGGTAGTTAACTTAAGCATTCAAGAGCATTTTTACAAGTTTTCTAAGTTAATGAATGCCAATGCAACATAAGAAAAACTTTTGGCTTGAGCTATGCAAGTTTAATCAAATGAGTTGCCTTACATATGGTTCCTAAACATCTTGTTTTCAAAGGTCTTCAAGGAATAACTTCAAGATGTCCTCCACAAGCTTCATGATTCAATAACTTTGCATATTTGCATAATTGGGAAGCTTTGAATGTGTTGATGAGCTCCAACAAGATATGTCTATGATACTATGGAGACAAAAACACTTAACCATTTGTTAGTAACTAAAGTAATGTTTGTTGATCATCAAAATGTGGTCAATGCAATTGACTTTAGGGCTAACAGTTAGCCTTTTTTGTTGTTATTTCTGCTAGGAAGTTAAGATAATATTTTCAAGCTCATCCCATTGTTGTGCTCACCGATCAATTTTTGAGGCATGTTCTTTATAGACCCAATATGTAAGGTAGAATGATACGATGAGCAGTCAAAACAGGCGAATTTAACATCGATTACCGACCTCGACTCGCAATTAAATGGCAGGTACTAGCAGATTTCGTGGCCGAATTCACTCCCGACATTCAGGTCGATACAGAGGTTATCCCTATCACTTCACTGAATACCAGTATCGATGAATTGCGGCCTCGTTCGGCTTGGCATCTTTTTTCGTTGATGGATCTTTCAACTGCAAAGGTTCAGGGGCCGGAGTGGTGTTAACCTCCCCTGAAGGAGAAAAAATTGAGTTGGCCTTAAGGCTTTGTTTTAAAGCTACCAATAATGAAGAAGAGTACGAAGCTTTACTCGCTGGACTTCAAATGGTGGCCAACCTCTCTATTCGACACCTTCATGTGTTCAGTGATTCCCAACTGATTGTCAATCAGATTAATGGAATCTATTTGGCTAAAGAACCCACCATGCAAAAATATTTGAATAAAGCTAAAGAAGCCTTCATCCAATTCACATAGATAGCCATAGCCAGATTCCAAGGAAAAAAAATCATCATGTTGACGCCTTAGCCAATCTTGCTTCAGCGGTTCACACCGATCTCCCCATATCAATAGTCGTTAAGTTATCCGAGCACCCTCTCATTAATATGCTCGATAAACCTGTCATTACCATTCAACCCGACCCCTTATGGATCGATCCAATCAAAAATTATATCAGATCGAGAACACTCCTGGGGGATAGAGCTGAAGCACGCCGACTTAAAAGTAGAGCAGCTTGGCATTGCATTATCAACGATAGTCTATATCGTCGCACTTTCTCTGGGAGATTCCTGAGGTGTGTGCTCCTCGACGAGGCAGACTATATTTTACGAGAAATCCATGAAGGCATATGTGGAAACCATGTCGGTGGCCGATCACTCACACAAAAAATAATTTGGCACGGTTATTATTGGCCTTATCTGGAGGAGGATGCTATCGCCATAGTTCGCAAATGTGACAAATGTCAGCGCTTCGCACCGATCCTGCATCAACCACCAACAGAGCTTACACCGATCTCAAGTCATTAGCCATTCGCCCAATGGGGAATGGATATAGTTGGTCCACTCCCGACCTCAAAAAAAAAAAAAAAATTCTGCTGGTAGCTATTGATTATTTCACTAAGTGGGTGAAAGCCCGACCAGTAGCTCGGATGACTGAAAACAGCATTAGAAGTTTCATTTGGAAAAATATCATCTGTCGTTTCGGTATTCCTCACATCCTAATTGCCAATAATGGAATCCAAATCAACAATATCGGACTGCGCAGCCTATGCCAAGATCTTGGCATACAGAACAATTTTTCCTCGCTCGGTCACCCACAAGCCAATGGTCAGGTTGAAGTCACTAACCGAATAATAATCCATTCTTTAGAAAAAAGATTGAAGAAAGCAAAAGGATTATGGGTGGACGACCTCCCCTCAGTCTTATGGACTTATCATACTACTAGTTGTGTTTCCACCGGAGAAATCCCATTTCTCTCACTTATGGCACTGAGGCTGTCATACCTGTTGAAATCTGTATACCTTTTTACCGAATTGAAACGTTCAATCCAGAAGAGAATGATCGCGAACTTCGCTTCAATCTTGACATGTTAGAACAGAGAAGAGAATCGACCCGACTTCGCATTGCTCCATACAAACAAAAAATGGCTCGGGTGTACAACAAAAATGTCAAAGCTAGACATTTCCGACCCGGTGACCTTGTTCTAAAAAAGGTCCTCAATCTAAGCAAATTAGAACTTAACTGGGAAAGCCCATATAAGGTTCGACATTACAACCGTGCAGGGACCTACTGGATCACCGATCTCGACGGAAAACTATTAGCCTTATGGCTTCCACCCATATTTCACTACTACAAAAAAGTCCTACTAAAACTGTTTTAAACCGTTTTCATAACCCTTTGAAAACGGTTGCGGAACCGTCCTCAAGACGTGTGTTTTCAAAGGGTAGTAGTCCTCCGAAAACGGTTTATAACCGTTGTTATTACTCTATAGGCTAAAACGGTTTTGGACCGCTTTTAAATGTTCTACGTACGAAAACGGTTTTAAACCATTTTCAAAAGGGGCACATATGAAAATGGTTTAAAACCGCTTTCAAGTATGCCACGTACAAAAATAGTTAGAAATAAATCTAAAAGTCTCTCGGTTCTATTTATCAAACCCGGACAGGCCCGGCCAGTTGGACCAGTGAACCGAACTCCTAATCGGTCTTGGGTTGATTATTGGACCGAATAAGGAAGTAGTTGCCTTGAACCGGTCAATTAATAATTCAAACTTTTTTTTAATGAAAGTTGCATTCCTTGAGATTTGAACTCTTAACCTCTTTAAAAGAAAGAGGATGGGAGCCTTTACCACTAGGCTATGCTTTACTTGTTGTTATTATAATGCAATATATAAAATATAACCTTATTAGATTCATATACTTGTAAAAATCTCAAATATATTTAAAATAATATATATTTTATAATTAAGCGGTCCGACCTTTGACCCGGTGGTTGAACCAGTGACCCGACCACCCAACCTCTTGTCTGGGTCGATGTCCGGTCCGGTTCTGATAACTATGCTATTAGTTTATAGTAAAAAATATATGATGCGTAAGGCCATAATTATCAGACCCGGCCATGATTATCAGACCCAACTAGCGCGACAAAGGGTGTGGGTCACTAGTTGAATAATTTGGTTAACGATTGGACATTAAATTTTATAAATGTATTATTTTAAATATATTTATGTTTAATATATATAAGTATAAAAACTAAGATACTTTTACTTTAATTTTCTTTTAAATACTTAACTCCAACCAAAACTTGGATTAGTGGTAAAATGTAATAGCATAATTAAATATTTTAACACATGGTTCAGTGTTCGAACCATGAGAATAGCATACACATTTTATATAAAATAAAATTTTATAGTTTATGTGAGAAAATAAAACGACTGTTTTCTTTGGTTTCTTTCTAAAACAGTTTCCAAAACTGTCTTAATAATATGCCCATCAAAGATGGTCACAAAATAACCGTTGTTAAATATTACTAAACTAAAACGGTTTTGAAAACCGTTTTCTTTGGTCTTTTTCTAAAACGGTTTCCAAAACCGTTTTCTATTTACTGTTTTCTTTGCATCTTTTTGTAGTAGTGTTTGTTAAATGATTTTGATGATAACAAACATTGTGTTTTGATCTCTCATGTGCATATTGCTTGAAATAGAAATGCGATGTGCAATGTAATCCCAAGCGTAGGAGTCCACCAGTCGTAAAGCAATAAATACTGAGGGAGTCCCCAAGTCATATCCACAGAAAGTGGAACAGGTCTAAATGATCCTTAGGTTTTGCTACCCAATGAATGCAAAGAAAGTGTAAAATTTTGGGAGTTTTGATTGTTGAGTATTTTGTTTATGCTAAATGATGACAATTTGCAAAGTAAAACTAATTAAGTTTAGAAGATGGGTCCTATGGGTTCATTCCTTCCAAACCTTTGATAAATGATTTCTCAAGCAATACTCAATCAAGATTCCATTTACTCTATGGTCTTGATTAGAGGATTTAACATTGGAGGCTCAAAAAAGATGAAATAAATGATAGAATGAAGTTCAATACTCTCATTGGCATTTTCACAAACATGTAGTATGCATATGTGCTCAAGAACCAAAATACAACAACTTATTGGTTATATAATGATCATGAATATGATATTACAAGGGTTCAAAAGATGAGAGAGCATTTAAACAACATTTTATTAACATTGAAAGCTTTCGAGATGAGAAAACACCATTTACCTAGGGTTTGGAGAGGAAATCCACCATAGAACCCACCTTGAGGTGTTTAGCTAGCCATGAATGGTAGTAAATGCACAATAAAAAACAATAAATGCAAGAAACATGAAATAAATGCTATTGATTGCTTGAAATATAAAGAAACAAAGTTTAACAAGTTACAAACTAAATTACATTACATAAAAGCTTAAGAAACTTGAAGGAAAACTAATCTACTCTTAAAATAAAGAGAAAACTAAGCTAAACTAAGAGAAAAACAAGAACAAGCTAAGAGACAATGTAAGAGAGAGCCTCTCCGGCTGCAAAACATGCTACAAATACCCGCCTCTAGGGTTACATGGAAAGAGGGATGAAAGTCCAAAGTGCCTTTGCAAAAAGGCAAAAAGAAACAAATTGCAAAACAAACTGCTGCAAAATCGGACAGAACTACCTGTAGTAGGTTTCTTACTATCGGTAGTAAACCATTCTGCAGTGTAAAAACTTGACTTTACTATCGGTAGTAGGTTTCTTACTACCGGTAGTTCTTCTTCCCATTAGCAAAATGCCTAAAAAAATGCCCCGACTTCAAATGCATGTAACTTTCTGGTCCGGAGTCTGATTTGGACGTTCTTTATATACACGCGAAACTTGAGAAGTCTACTTTCCAACCACGGTGGTCTCATGGTCTGATTCAATATTTGAAGACTTCTAAGGTCCAACTTTGCATGCAAAAAGCACCCATTTATTTGTATTCAACCTGCAAGGCACAAAAACAAGGCAAAACATAAAAAATATTTATTTATAAATATAAATGGCTCAAGTATGCACAAAATAATGGAATAATGCAATAGAAATATGCAATTATATGGTGCAATCATCCCCTCCAACTTGAACCTTGCTAAACCCTAGCAAGAACTAGCATAAAACAAAAGCTAAACAAAATAAACAAACCTAACTAATCCACTTTCGCAAAAAATCGCGATTGCATTTAGCGTATGCAACAAGCCTTTAAACCCCTAGGTTCCCCCCAGATGACGAGTTGTAATCTCTTGAGGGTTTGCAGAAATGACACCCACAAACATGAAAAGTACATTCCCCTTATTCACAATGGTTAAGAACAAATTTCAACAAAATGGGCATGCAAAGAAATCTATCTTCTCATAAGTTATGCAATGATTTGAACTAGCTTTGCATAGATAAACCCTTGTGTTCAAGAAGAAAATTATTCAAATACATTCCAAACCATTGAATGCACCAAGCTTAAGCTATGAGATGGGAACAACAAGAAACACAACGAAGTAACACTTTGAACAACAATCATTCACAAAAGAAAGGATTTGATTAATAAGTAATGTGTACATGAGAGAGTGCTACTTAAGTGGATGGGTTGTAACACTATGAGGAGTTATATGTACAAGAGATACATGGAAATAAATGAAGAAGGGGAAAATGAACAACAATATACATAAACACAAGAGATAGTAAAATTGCAACAAAAACTAAACATAAGCAATTCATGAAATCAAATATGTTTTTTGTTGCTTAATAATGCCTTCTAGGTTCAAGGATGGATAACAACAAGAAATGTGATGGTTTTAAAATGTGGTTTAGGTTATCTACCCAACCATCACATACACAAAATATAACCTAAAAACACAAGACTAATATAACACAAACACAAACTATACACAATACAAAACTACCTACAATTACAATAACTAAACTCAACCTACAATGAATAAGAACAATGTGCCAACCAATTAAAGCAGAAAAACTCTTTGAGTACATAGGAAATGTGAATGAACGGTTTTGGGCTTTTATTGTTGCAATTTTTTTTTTTTTTTTTTTTTTTGCTTTTTCTACTTTTTTATCTTTTCATTCATTTTTTTTCAAGGTTGCATTATTCAACCTTTACATCACCAATCATTACAAAATTCATTTCTCTTCTAATGATAATCTGCTCAAACTTGAGACTTGGCATACACAACAGTGAAGCACATATGTAAATAACTAAACAACTTAAACAAAATTAACACAATTCATCCATGACTTAAATCACCTAACCTCTACCATTGGGCTTCCTAAGCTGGCCAAGAAAAGGAAACTTGATGGCTCAAAATTAGGTGCTAGCGGCAATATAACATGAAGAAAATTAGGCTCAAATAGACAAAGAAGGCCTATGATCCTTTTCCATGAATCACAAATGTGTATACAATGCGCAATGCTTGTCAATTTGTGGGTGTGCTCAATTACTTCCCAAGCGTAGGAACTCAAGATCGCCAAGCATAATAAAATTATGGGAATCCACAGGTCATCTCCACAGGGAGTGGGGACTAAGAAGGGTCCTTAGGTATTGATACCCAATGAATGTGCAATTAAAGTAAAACATGGGGGTTTTGTTGATTGATTGATTTGGTAGCCGATTTGGTTGGTAATTAAAACAAGGAACACAAATGGTAGGATCCTAGGGTTTCCACTCATCCACAACTAGGTAACAAGCATCTCTCATTGGTATTCTCATCTAGGATCCATTGAAGAATGGTCTTTGATGGATGATTTGGCTTTGAAAGCTTTTTAAACAATGATGAATAAGAGAATGATACCAAATGCTCACTTAAACAATATTACAAACACCTAACATGCATTTAGGTTCAAGCACAATGTGTACCAAGGTTAACTTGTTCACACATTGTCAAGAAGATGCCATACTAAGCATTGAGAGAGGAAGTAGTGAGTATTTAGCCTCATACACTTTCCATTAAACACAAAGAGATGAGAGAGTGTTGGTACCTTTGTTGGTGATGAGTTTCCATCGTTTGAATCCTACCTTGGAGGTTTAGAACTCCATTAAAGCTAGGTTACAAGTAATAAATGCAAGATAAGAGTAATAAATGCAAAATGATAGAGAAATAACTTCTATTAAAGGATTAAAAGGCAAAGAAATAATGTTCAAACACTAAGAAACAAGTTTTAAGAGTCAAACTAAGGATTACAACTGGTGATTAACAAGAACAAGAAGAAATCTAAGCTAAACTATGTAGAAAACCCTAGAAATATGAAAACCCTAAGCTAAACTACCCAAACCCTAACTAGGTAAGACCAAGAACACCCCTTCAGCTGAGAAAGAGGCCATTTATACCCCCCCACAACAGCTACACGAATGGGGGGTCAAAAGACGACCGTGCCCTTGCAAAATCATAGCATTTACGAACACATCTGGTGAGAATTCGAGCTCCAGTACCGGTACTCAACCATCACTGCCCAAAGGCTACACTTCAGTACTGGTACTCACTTAGCCAGTACCGGTACTCACCTTCAAATTCTGCAGAATTTCCACTTTTGAAGTACAAAACTTCCATTTCATCGAACATTGCCTCGATTAATCATCCTCATAACTTTGAAATGCCTCAATCAAGTTGAAGGACCCTTCCCAGGGTTGAAATGAAGAAGGAAACACGATTCGAGCATGCTTTGGCGGGCTTGCTTCACAAAATGACTCCGTTTGAAGATGAAAATGCACAAAGACACCTTCCTCAACACACGGCGACTCTCCAAGCAAACCAAAACACTTTAAAAAGGTGCGAATAACATCAAACGACCTATAAAAGCACAAAACACCAAAGAAAGTCAAATGCACCTATTCTATGCAAACTAGGGCCAATATGCAAGCTAGAACGGTTAAAAGCAAGTAAAAATACCATACTTTATGTGTCAAACACGCAACAAAACCATCAAACATGCATATGCTATACAAACGGTATAAAACGATGGGAATTATGGTAGTGGAACAAAAGGAAAATGGAAAAACACAAAAATACATGGAAAAGAGAGCAAAAATATAAACAATGATTACAAAGCTTAAGCATGATATTCTTTTGGTTCAAAATGTATAATGAATAATTATTGCATGTGCATTAATAGGAAATCACCTACACAAAAGCATATGCTCAAAACAAGGCATAACTTGGATATTTATATATTCATATAGGCATACACATATTGAAACATGTTCAAAAACACAAAGTGAGTAGGGGAATGACTGAAAACTTAAAAAAAAAAAAAAAAAAAAAAAAAAAAAAAACAAAACAAAAACTACTTACATGTGAACAAAACTACCATTTACATGTCTGAACAACAATTGTAAACTTCTCCCTCCAACTTGAATTGTGCATTATTCTCAATGATGCAAAGAGATTAATTAAAGACACAATGAAAAGGAGAAAGAATGAAAGCACCTGTTTGTGTTGCATTAATCCTCTATAACATGTGAAAAGGTTAGTATGCTCACAATAATAAGTAAATTAAATTAAGAAAGAAAAGAAATGAAAAATGAATAAAAAAGAAAGATAAAATCTACTTTGTACAACCTACTATAAACATATCCTGTCCACCAGGATAAAAAACCGTTCGGATATGCTCCATCTTTTCCAAACGCTTCTCAATTGAGTTCCCAAAAGTAGAGAACTCATTCAAGAAGTTGGGAGCAACTTCCTCCACCATATCCTTATGAATGCCCTTGTTATTTATTTGAAAAACTTCATTTTTGCTTGATGGAGCAAATTTTAAAATATAGGGCATTGGAATCAATTCAAGCTCAGGTGGTTTGGAATTGGGGGTAAAAACTCATCTTCAAAAGAGGGAGGGGTTGACTCCTCAAACCTAGGTAATGCCCACTCTTTTTCTTCTAACACAACACTCACCTCCAAGATAGCGGAATTAAATTTTGGACTTTGATGCACATCACCATCACTAAGATTCACATTTGACTCATTAGGAGAGTCGTTCAAAACATATTTTTCAAAATTTTCACTCCTAAATGTGGGGATAGCTTTAACTTCCTCTACATGGTCATCAATGTCATTAAAAACTTTCTCACTTTGTTGAACATGAAAAATTGTTTCGGGTTGTGAATGAAGGTTATCATCTTTTTGAAGCACAACCAATAAATTAGTCAACTCATTAAGTTCATTTCTAATATCATTAATAGCTTGGGCATTGACCTTTTCGTTTTCCACGAATTGTTACAGAACATCATCCAAGCTCACTTGAGGTGGTTCTTGAGGTGGTTGGCAAAATGGTTGACCCATTGGATAGGGTGGTGGGGAATAACCTTGGTTTGGGTTTGAGTCAAACCCTTGATATCCTTAACCATCCACATAACATGAATGATCATCATACTCATAATTTGGTTGGTCTTGAGAAAAATAGTAACTCTGTGGCTCTTGAGGATTAATCTCGTAACCATTACTCCAATCAAAATTTTGGTTACTATGTTGATTAAGAGCATTAGATTGCTCAAGGAAAACTCTCATATACATGGGGAGATTAGGACAAACATTAGTGGAATGCCCATATATCTCGCAAATGGCACATGTCTCCTCAACTTTGGGAAACAACTTTGACATTCTCAAATTTTGGATTATACAATCCTTCAATGTCATTATTTGTGGAGCGTTGTTATGTCCCAATGCACTACAGAAATGTGCATTCATGTCCTTTCTTTCCCCTAAATATGAGTATTGGTCATAACCTCTTTGCATTGAGGTTAGGTCTTGGATAAAATTTTTTTTTTTTTTATAGAAAAATTAAAATCAACTACAACTGCTATTTACACAAAGAATGAGAAGAACTCACCGGACTTGTAATGCAATTACAAGTTACCACTAGCTCTTTTTGGATCACTTTAGAACGCTCGCCACTCCCCGGCAACGGCGCCAATTACTTGAACTAGAAATGCAATGTGCGATGTAATCCCAAACGTAGGAGTCCACCGGTCGTCAAGCAATAAATACTGAGTGAGTCCCCAGGTCATATCCACAGGGAGTGGAACAGGTCTAAATGATCCTTAGGTTTTGCTACCCAATGAATGGAAAGAAAGTGTAAAATCTTAGGGGTTTTGATTGTTGAGTGTTTTATTTATGCTAAATGATGACAATTTGCAAAGTAAAACTAATTAAGTTTAGAAGATGGGTCCTATGGGTTCATTCCTTCCAAACCTTTGATAAATGATTTCTCAAGCAATACTGAATCAAGATTCCATATGTGCTCAAGAACCAAAATACAACAACTTACTGGTTATATAATGATCATGAATATGATATTACAAGGGTTCAAAAGATGAGAGAGCATTTAAACAACATTCTATTAATATTGAAATTTTTTGAGATGAGAAAGCACCATTTACCTAGGGTTTGGAGAGGAAATCCACCATAGAACCCACCTTGAGGTGTTTAGCTAGCCATAAATGGTAGTAAATACACAATAAAGAACAATAAATGCAAGAAACATGGAATAAATGCCATTGATTGCTTGAAATATAAAGGAACAAAGTTTAACAAGCTACAAACTAAATTACATTACTTAAAAGCTTAAGAAACTTGAAGGAAAACTAATCTACTCCTAAAATAAAGAGAAAACTAAGCTAAACTAAGAGAAAAAAAAAAACAAGCTGAGACACAAGGTAAGAGAGAGCCTCTCTAGCTGCAAAACGTGCTACAAATACCCCCTCTAGTGTTACATGGAAAGAGGGAGGAAAGTCCAAAGTGCCCTTGCAAAAAGAAACAAATTGCAAAACAAACTGCTGCAAAATTGGACAGAACTACCAGTAGTAGGTTTCTTACTACCGGTAGTAAACCATTCTGAAGTGTAAAAACTTGAATTTACTACCGGTAGTTCTTCTTCCCATTAGCAAAATGCCTAAAAAAATACCCCAACTTCAAATGTATGTAACTTTCTGGTCCGGAGTTGGATTTGGACGTTCTTTATATGCACGCGAAGCTTAAGAAGTTGACTTTCCAACCATGGTGGTCTCATGGTTTGATTCAATCTTTGAAGACTTCCAAGGTCCAACTTTGCATACAAAAAGCACCCATTTATTTGCATTCAACCTGCAAGGTACAAAAAAAAGGCAAAACATGAAAAACATTTATTTATAAATATAAATGGCTCAAGTATGCACAAAATGATGAGAATAATGTAATAGAAATATGCAATTATATGGTGCAATCACATATGAATACATTGTTGTATTGCACATGATAATATTGTTAAATTGCATATGAATATTTTGTTGTTCATTCATGTTCATTCATGATTATTGCCAAACCTTTTTGAATGAATGTTTATTGTTTGACAAAGTCATATTTGTTACTTGATTATCATTGTCATATTTATTGAATGTTTGTTTGGCTAACCTTGTTGATTGATTGACATTATCCTATAGTTCTTATATATGCATTTTGTTATATGTGTTTATAAGAACATGATTCAAGTTGTTAATGAAGAAGGCTCAAGCCATCATGAAGATAAAGCTCATGTACTACATTGAACCTTATGTGAATCTGAATATTTTGTATATTCACTAAGGACCATGAAGAGAGCCATTGCATTGATGCAATCCAATTGAAGCCAAGCTCAAGCCTAGCACAAGACTTGAAGAACCTTTGTGAAGACTTTAATTTCTTTCTTGTGTGAGTGTTTAGGATTTATATGTAAATCTCTCTATTGAACTCTCTCGGCTCAATTGACAATGACTTAAAGACCATAGGTTTTAACTTGGAAAATCACATTTTGGTCACATAATTGATTCAAACTCATAGAGGGCTATATGGACTCAAAAGACAAAATGTTTTATACTTTTTGTTTTGGCCTAAACATCTTTAAAAAACATTTTAAACTTGCCCAAAAATGTTTTGGAACACTTAGTTAACTTGCTCAAGTGTTATTAGTTGATTTGGACTTGAGAAATCTCAATTATTAGCTTTGCACCATTTCTAGTCGACTAATCTAGCTATTCTAGTCGACTAAGAATGAAGACAGTAGCTGGCATTGAGAAAATTCTCTCTCAGTCGACTAATACCCTTGTCCTAGTAGACTAACTATCTCCTAGTCGACTAATACCATTGTCCTAGTGGACTAACAATCTCCTAGTCGATTAATACCCTTGTCCTAGTGCACTAAGAGCAGGGCAGTAAGCTGTTTTGGGAAAATAAGCTC
>JAESVK010064053.1:0-27150 GCA_017140935.1 Hamamelis virginiana
TTCTGCTCCTTCCTTGTCTAGCACTGATTCAATCCTCTGGAGGGGTCGTTGAATTAGCAATATGTCATGCCCTGGATACACTAGATCATGGTTGTTTTTTTTTTTTTTTTTTAACATATAGGGTGCATATGAGGAGGGTTTGACTATGAGACAGTTTTCACATGAGAATCTTCCTATGTTATTAAGAGGCATAGTCAGGATGGACAATTTGGGTTTTCCTAATCTTAGAGTATGAGGTTCTGGATTTTGTTATATGCGCTCTATGGTGTTTTTTTTGGGGTGTAATTAAGTTAGTTGGGTATTTGTTGTTTTAGTTGTTAATAAATAAAACCTGCTTTTGTTGTAATAAGGTTTTGGACCTGGGTTTGGGTATTAATGTTTATTTGTAAACCCCCAGGTGCTTGGCTTGTTTCATGGTTCCTCTGCCATAACTCTGCCATAACTGAGGTTTTATTGTTTGGGGATGTGGGTGGGGCTGAGAATAGAGCAACTCTGCAAAGAATATGATGAATGCTATTTCCATACCTATTTTCAGGTCAATTTTAGTACCTCTATTATGTTGTCTGTTGAAAGTTACAACTCTGTTTTAGTTATAGTTGACACACTGCAGATTACAATTGAAAGGTGCAAATAACTTGCTCAAACTGGTTGTAACACTCCCAGAAAACACAGATTCCGAAGCTGTGACAGTTCATATTTCGTCCCGTGTTTGCTTATCACATTAAATTCATAATTTAATCAAACATACTGTTAATAAAAAGTCCATATGATAAGCAGTACACATATGTTAAAAGTGTAGTCATATCAGAGTCTAAGTATCATAATATCAACTCATTCTCAAAACCCAAAATAACATCTACAATACCATAGAAAACAGCCCAAGATAAGATAAAACTAAGATCAACATCCTTAAGACAACTGCTCGCAAATTCAGTAAGCACTCCATGATTATGCCTCTGTACCTGAAAAAAGTTGATATTTGGGGGGGTGAGCTTGACAACCCAGTGAAACTCATTTACATAACTCGTTTCATATTAGATTTCGAATAGCATATGCACACGGCAATAGATAATACAATCCCATACATTATCATCTACCTTGAAAACATGTTATTCATGTAAGGTTTTTATTTCAACCCATAACATATTTGCATGTAACATATGCAATATCATGACAGATAAAATATGCAACACATGTGTTCAAACATGTCTCCCTCAATTGTCCATCACCTGCAAAACAGAAAATGACCCATATCCAAACAGGTAGCCCACAGGGCTTAAGCCTGCACCAGACTAAGGCATTTAAGCCTGAAGATGCGAATATTGCCATAAAGGCAAGCATCCACGACCTTAGCACGCCCTAACGAATGAAGTGTGTATGTTATAACCCAACTCATGAGTAAATAACATATTAGTGCACTAGGGAACACAACCCAGGTCATCTCATCCCATCTCATCCCATTTCACAACGTTAGTACAAAAATCAGTATGATATGCATGACAAGCATATAAGTAGCAATGAATGCTTCATGATTCTCACAGCATTTCAAAAGGAGCATTTATCATTATTTGAACACACATACATGTAAGATTTTCGACAAAAACAAATATCATTTCGCATAATCACCATGCTCGTTAGCATTTCAATTTTCAACATCAAATTTCAGAGAGAAAATTTTAATTATAGGTAATATTTCAACTATTATGCTCATCATAGCAATTTATCATTTTATCAGGTCAAACCCATAATCACAATTCATTTCTAGCTACTTAATTATTAGCTCAATTACATACATGGTATCCTTTTTGGTTATTCAACTAGTCAAAGCATTCCCTTTAATTCCTCTAAATATAACAAAAATCCAACTAAGCATTTCACATGCCATATGATGGCATTAGGATGAACTTTTCTAACATTTTATAAACCTTTAGTTTTTTACAAATAAAGATCCTCTGTGTCCCTCTAAACTCACTTTCAATCAAAATCTCTTAAAAATCCTTCAAAGATGAAATCTCCTTACAAAATTTATACTAAACCTTTGGAGTTTGAAAGCCCTTTCTAAAAATTCTGTCCATGTGTAAAAATATGATTTCCATCATTTAAATTTCCAAAATCTTGCAATAACCGTCATAATTTTATAAAAATCAAATCTTTCTGATTTTTAACTATTTTCAAATAATCACAAATTTATAAAAAAAAAATAGTATATACTGTCCACATGAGTTTTTATAAAAGATTTTATTTGTACCATTTCCACAATTTTCACAAAAATTCAAGGATAAACCTTATAAATCCATTTATTTAAGAATAATAAAAAAATTCATAGTAGCACAATAAAATCATTTAAAAGTTTAATATCATGCCACATTCCAATATGTAAGAATTTACTTAAAAAAAATTTAAATTTTCTCAAACAATTGCCAATAGGAAGCTTACATAACTAAGAAAATTTTCCATTATCTTTCTAGGTAACCAAACATACCCAAAACATATTCCAAAATTTATAAATTATTTTTCCATGAAAAATGAAAGAAAAAATGGGCCAAAGTGGGGCCCTCACGCTCCCTCACGTGCTCAGCACGTGGGTGAGAGTGGGGGATGGTGCATCTCACTCTCTTCCCTAACCTTGGTTTTCCTAATTCTTTCAGAATTTTACAGAAAATTCTCTCTTCAATATCTCACTCATCCATGGGTCTTTTTCCATGATTCTTGTCTCTAAATATCCCTAAATTCAAGCTTGCAAAGAATTCCTCTTCTCTCTCTCTCTCTCTCTTCTCTCTCACATGCCCGAATTCCGCCCTCTCTCTTTACTCTTCTCTCTTATAAGAACTCTCCCCTTCTCTCTCTCTAATTTCTCTTCCAACTAGAGGGAAGATGGTGCAAGAAGCTGAGGAAAGGACACGAAAACCCCAGCTGTCTTCAGCCTCTAATGCATGTGTGTTCTAATCCCCTAGGTGCGGGTGTAAAGTAAGGATGAGTAAGTCTTATTTCTAATATCCCATGCATACCAGCCCATGATAAGTATGTTAGTCCTTAATTATAATTGGTCCCATCCTCTACATACTTGCTATTAATTTCCATACAATTCCTACATTACCTCTTTAGAAAATGAAATTTTACAGAGAAAAAAGGTAGGATTTCACACTGGTAAAAGAAGAAACGCGTTAATTAAATCAATCATTAAAAGCAAAACAAGGAACTAATTAACATTAAATGAAAAGATTAAAGTAGACAAAATTACAAGATATCAATCCATGAAAATGTTTCAGTTTCATTGATTCCTCATATTCTCAAAATGCATTCATCCTCCTTGAGATAGCCCAACCCCAAGACTATATCAGGCTTGGGTTCAATACTGGCAGCTCTCATTGTCAATTCTAGCCTTTGGATCAAAGTATGTCAGAGATGGGTTGGTGCATCCCTCAAGGACAGGAAAGTCAACTGACTGGAAAGTCAACTTGTTGGGTTGCCTTGCCTGCATCCAAACAAAAACAAGAGTTTAAAAATGATCCTCTCTATTCCTTCTATTCATAATTATTGAGAAAATTGTAAAAACTTGCCCTTAATTGCATCCTCATTCACATCTGCAAGAGCTGCATCGCTCAAGTAGTACTTGTCAGCCTCTCAATTGTCATTTTTGTCAATGTTGACAAATTATTCTTGAAATGATTATTGATTTCTAATCAACATTATATTTGCATGATGTATATTGGAGGATTATCTAATTTAACGATAGAGTTTGAAAAGTACAATTCTCACCAAAAGTTATTAAATTAAAACATATGTAAAAATTTGTATCCCAATCCTATTCCTATATCCCTATATATAAATATGTACAACTGGTTTAGCCATCTGGACTCTAGAGTCCAGGAAGAAAGTCAAGAAAACAATGTCAATGATAGCACACTGCAACTTGCATAATATTTATTAGTTTCTTTGATCCAATAGCCTTTTTTTATCTCCAAAGAAAGAAATAGGCATCAAAGAGGAAAATAGGATCCCAACTAGGTTGGCTATATCTTTCCTCGGACTTTTTTGTTTTTTCTTTTCTTTTGGGGGAATGAAAAAGTCAGGGCTGTTTGGATAAGCTATCACTTCCTATTTTTTACTTTTAAAAGCAAAAAAGTAAAAGTTTTGATAGTTTTTATTTGAAAATTGAGGTAGAAATAACTTGTTCCATTTCAAAAGTGTTGTTTACATATGGCTAGCTGAAGACACAGTACCAAGTACTAAAATATCTAATGCTCAGTAAGATGAGGATTGCAATGGCCAAGAAAAGTAATGGGAGCAAGTTCATTATTGGTTGGGGCTGTTACTTTTGACCCAAATGATTACTACACCCAATTTTAGTTGGTGTTATCAGTCCAAAAACAATTTGGTGGGTATTTCTTCTGGCTAAGGTTTTAAGGTAAAACTTTTAAGCTGAAACTTAAATTACAGAGACAATGCCTCTAGTTCGTTGATTTGCAGATTATTCATGAAATATCATTAATGTGTCAAAATTTTCAATTTATATGCAAAAACCTGAAATTATTACAATATTTCCTAATTACAATGCAGCTTTCTTTTTTTCTGTTTGAAATTCTATATCCATTCTTGAGGATTTATGAATTATTCCCTGAACTCTGACCAGGACATTCAGCATTTTTACTGGCTTTTTAACATTAAACAAAATGAAATTAACCCAATGAGGGAGTAAGTCATTTTCAATGCATTTACAGAATTAGTAGGATCATTTTTAGGATTTTGAGGGGTTCACATCGAATCCGAAGAAAACTCCCGGCAATCTGAACTCCCCAACACTTAACCATGAGCTCTCTTTTTAGTTTGTATATCTCAAGTGCATTTCTAACTACACACATCAAACCAATCACTAGTGTCAATGCATGTTAGAGGGTTAAGAATGTTCAACTTTGTTGGAAGAGAGAAAATTGAAACTTTGAGCTTACATGAAACCAAAATGATGGTGTCTAGGCCAGGGCTTAAAAATCAAACCCATATGTAGGTCCATCATATTGGTTAGGTTAGATGTGTGCGTCAAATACAATACTATAAACCTGCACACCATGGGAAGAACTCATAGTGACCATACAAGGAAACCCATTTCGAGTAATTGATTTTTTCTTCTTCTTCTTTTTGCTTATTTTATTTATTTATTTCTTTTCAGGGTATAACTCCATCTTAAAGGATGGATTTTTGGAATCAAATGCACATGAAAACAAAATAAAATGATGCCTTTTCCTCGTGGTGTCCAAATTCCCCCTAATTGTATTATGTTTTTTCTTTCAAATTCCCATAAATCTCTGATGTTTTGCATCTATTTGACTTTGCACATGCAGTCTGGTTAATTTGGCAGAAAATTTTTTCCTTCCTTTAATGAGTAGATTTAGCAGTGGATTTCCATTGTAGACACTCACAGATATTACAAACATCAGAAAATAAAGCAAGGAAGCACTTACAGCTAGCATTAGTTTCAGTTTTGTTGATGAACAAGTCCAGGTCCTTAGACATAGATGTCATGTACTCCCACAGTTTCATGATGCAGCTGTCCAAGTATCCATTATTAGTTGTGCTCAAATTAGTCAAAGTAGACTGATTCTTCGGACATGAAATTCATCTACAAAATGGAAAGAATGAAATGGTGTGTTCTCTAAAAAAAATTTGGGGTCTATGGCACATGATTTTGAGGGTCTAGGGTGCCAACCTAGTTGGGATTCTAGCTCCCTCTTTGATGCCTACCACCCTCTTATCTTTCCACTAAAAATAAAAAATAAAAAATAAAAAATAAAATGGTGTGTTCAATTCATCTGCCTGATGCTTACATGGCTGATGTTTGGGTAGGTAGAGGAACTTAGTTAACTCATCTCACCAAAGGAGCCAACCCAAAAATAACCATAAAACTCAGAGTTTCATCAAAACAAGCGAGCTATTAGTCCTCAAAACCTACGTTATAAGGGTTTGCAACACGCATGCCTATGACAAGACATGCTATCTTTTATTATTAAGCATGAGAAAACCACATATAACAAACCAATTTTTCAAAATGTGGGGAGGAGATTCAAACCCCCAACCTCCTCTTTGAAAGAGGAGGAGAAGTAGTATTTAGAAATTTTGGGCACAATGACATCAGAAGTATTTAGAAATTTTAATTCCCATTCACCCCAAAACATTCAAAGTCAAATTTTAAACTTCAATCGCAAGGTAACCAAAAGGAGGTGGAAATCTTCCCATCAAATAGAATATTCAAGATGATCATTTTTCCCTGTCTTTTTTTTCCTTTTATTTTTCTATGAATGTAACATCCTGTAGAAGGATTTGACATTTATTTGTATTTGGGATATATATAAATTAGAGCTTACCTTTCAGTCTCAAACCTGATTTCAAAAGTGGACAAATGCTTGCTTCCAAGGATTCTCAGTAATACAATGCTTTTCAATTGCTCCTGTATATGTTATTTACCATTCTGTTGCAAATGATTTATTAAAATTATGTTTGAGTATATGCTTGACTGCTATATGATGGATATAATAGTAAATAGAAACCATTGATCCAGAATATGAAATTGATGAAAACTTGTTCCTGATAGGCAACCACTTGAAAATTTAACTTTTCCAACGATTCTATATGCACAATTGAAATATATATGAATCTTCTTGACGCTGATGTTTGATTTAATTATCTGTTTCTATTCACTTTTGAGTGATGAATATGTCTCCCATGTGTGCATTATTGATTACTATCTCATCTACTTTACTCATTTTGAGAATTTCACTTGGGCTGTCAAATTGGAGAAAGCAAGGCAACATCATTTTAGGAACCTAATCACAGTTACCGACTTTTATTTGTTGACCCTCTATCCTCTTTGTATGGTAATTGGTTCTCCATGACCATGGGAACATAGATATTGATATTTCAACCTAGAATTGTGAAGCTAAATTGTGTTTTAAAAAGATGAAGAAAAACTCTCTACTTGATTACACTAACGAAACCCATCTGTCTTTACAAGAGGAAACCATCCCTTTCTTTTCTCAACAGCTATGGCTTTTAAATTATTTCATTTTCTGATAATTCTCTATGTATCAATGAAACTCTTGGCCTTAGCTCAAGATGAAAACCAGTTTATTTACCATGGCTTTCATGGAGACCATAAGTGCCTTATTGTAAATGCAAAAATACATCCCAGTGGTCTGTTGCAGCTAACCAACACTTCAAAGCACCTAACAGGCCATGCTTTCTACGAATTTCCTCTAAAATTCAATACATCTTCATCAGTGTTACCTTGCTCTCTTTCATTTTCCATTAATTTCACATTTGCAGCGGTTCCCTAGTCATATCACCATCTATGGACTTCTCCAATGCCGTGGAAGGTCAATATTTTGGACTATTTAACTTTTCAACCAATGGCCTTTCTTTTGACCACTTGCTTTCCATTGGGCTTGATACCATCCGAAGCCCAGAATTCAAAGATATAGATAACAACCATGTGGGAATTGATGAAACAGCCTGAAGTCTAAATTAGGGCCGGCCCTGGGCTTTGGGTGGCTTGAAGCAACTACCTAAAAGGGGACTCCTCTACATGTAAACTTTAAAGAAAATTTATATCTTAATTACTACGTTGAATATTTTAGTTTCTTATAAAACAATATATATTATAGCATATTATAGCAAGGAAAATAGTTAAATAGAAAAGGGTTTTCAATTGGCTCACCCCAAACTTCAACAGTACATCAACAAAAGAGAATTGCTTAATGGTAGAACATACCATGTAATTTTTTCCTTTTCAACTCTTTTTGATGGCTAGACTCATATTTTCTTTTAAGAGGCATGACTTATATGACCAAATAATGAATCCTACAATAAAAAAAAATAATAAAATCAAATAAATTGTCTTATTTGTTTACTGAAAAAAAAAATCCTAAAATTTTAATTTAATTCCCAAATTAAAAGCCTTAAAATAAAAACCCTAAAATAAAAACCTAAATAAAAAATCCTAATATTACAAGAAGTAAATAACAATAATAAATTCATATTATCATTAAGTAAGCCAAAAGCCCTAAAATTAAAACCCTAAATCAAAAATCCAAATCTCACAATAAGTGACCATAATAAATTTATGCAACAAAACAAAACAACCCTAATGATTATCTAAAAAAAAATTAATCTCATAATAAATCAATAATAACAGTGATAATAGTATTAAAGAGATTCAAAAGAGAGAGAAAAAAAAAAGATTATAAATACCTAAGAGAGAGAGAGAGGGCAGACCCACTAATCCACTATGCAAGTTTGCAATAATGCAAGCCTGCTACTTTGCTAGTGCGTTGGGTCTTTTTTTTTGGGGAAGAGAGAGAATGGGAGTATGGGACAAATGCAAAAGTCGTGGAGGCCGTGAGAAGAAGTGGGGACTGGGAAAGGAGAGTCGTGAGATTCTAGAGCACAATGGAAGCCTATAAGGTGTTGACTGTTGTGGGAAAGGTAAAGTGTAATTTAGTAATATGTGGCCTTTTATTTGGGCTTGAAATCAGGGGTTGGGCTTAAAAGGGAGTGGGTCTAATTTGTGGCCTATTTTTTGGGCTTTAATGACCCTTTCTTTGGGCTTAAATGAATGGTCTAATTTGTGGCTATTGGCCCTATTGTATGAGCTTAAAATTAGGTGGCCTTTTTTTTGGGCTTCAAATTGGGGGTTTAAAGCCTACTTTAGCAGCTTTAGGCCAGGGCCAGGCCTGGTCTGACGACTAATCAATCAGCTCCTGTTACTTATTTTTCCAAGAGTATAACTAATAACTGTATAAGGAAGAAAAAAAAAAAAGAACTTGAAGCTCATAAGTGGGAATTCAATGCAGGTTTGGATAGATTATGATGAAGTAGAAAAGCTATTCAATGTACGTAATATTAGCTTCTATCGGAAGTCCAAAACTAAATCTGCCCCCATTGTCAACATCGATCGATCTTTCTCTGATTCTCTTGGACGTTTTTTTCTCTGCAGCCACTGGTGCAGTTGCAAGTGACCCCTGTATTCTTGGGTGGAGCTTCAACAAAAGTGAACAAGCACAAAGCCTTGAACTTTCAAAGTTTCCTTCACTTCCCAACAAAGACACTCAAGGAAGAAACTGAGTCCTTAACAATTACAATCTTACAGGCTCTTCAGCATTTCCACTTTCCAATTCTCCAGCACTCATCATGATGGGGCTAAAATTCCATTACCATAAAATTAAAATGCAAACAATAAAACACATAAAAAGGCAATTACCCAGTGCTGGTGATGCCCAAGCAGGTTCTTGGAAGGGATGAGCTTGATACAGTCCTAACCTTTGATGTGGCATGAAGTGGCCTGTCACAACTCTCAAGACTCGAACCTGAACATCCATGCTTGACAGCACCCAAGACTTTTACCATTGCAAAAACTTCCAAGTCACTATTTCTTTAAGTTGTAAAAGCATTATAAGATAGAAGAAGCAAGAAAAACACCTTATTCCCATCTTGGCAAAGACACGCTCGCATTGGAAAGATTTTCCCTGTCCTTTGCCTCCCCAAATACCCAGAATGAGAGGAACTTGATACGAATTCAAGATAAAATTCAATGTCTCTTTTCAGTGATCATCAAAATGCAATTCAAGATTTACCATTTTGTTGCCGCTGATTTATCAAAATAATGCTTGAGTAGAAGCTTGACTGCTTTACGATGGATAGAACAGTAAATAGAAGCCATTGATCCAAACTGTAAAATTGATGAAAACTTGTTCCTGATATGCAACCACTCGAAAAGTTAATTTTTCCAAAGATCTTATATGCACAATTGAAATACCAATCTTCTTGACCCTGATGTTGTATTGAATTATCTGTTTCTATTCATTTTGAGCAATACTATGTCTCCCTTATGTGAATTATTTATTATTATTGTTAGGGTTATATACTAAAAGCCACACTTTTATGTATTGGACCTTGGTATTTATTTACTAATGAATAATGGTATTTCCATTTTAATGAGAATCTGTATGAGCTAATGTTTGCATTATATTACATACCTAATGTTATGCATGTGTGTCTTTTATTCTATATAGTAGATGATCTGGTGTGTAGAGTTCGGTTTACACACAGAAGATCAGATCATCAATTCTTGTAGAATATAAGCTTATTATTCACAGTCTGAGATAGAGTTGGACACACCATCGGTAAGATTATAGCACAAGATTTGAGTAGGTCTGTCTTGACTATGGGGAATGGTTTAATTTCAACTTCTTGTGCTAGTACACTTGTGTGTATTAAACAGGACTATCTTGGGGTAATTGTTTTATACTGACATATTTATACCTCATGGTTATTATGAATACTTATGTTCTTAATCCTAAAATATTTAATAGGCACATACATTTAGTGTTAGTTATTTTGATTCATAAAGAGTGTGATCTTTTAAAGATCAATAAACTCAATGAGTTGAGTAACGACATTAAATATATAGTGAATATTAATTATTAATGGAATCCACGTCCCGATATAAGGATTGATGATACCCCCTTGAGGAAGCTTATAAGATTTGATTATGTCAAATCCTGCAGGTGGATTTTATATCCGACATATCAAATAAGTTAAGTGGAAAGTCTCAAGAATATTTACAGATGTCAATTAAATAAAATTGTCAGTAATTTAATTTAATGGACGGGTATCTGTAATCTTAACGTGAGAAAATAAATAAGTATTTAATAACATGGAGCTCGAAATATAATTTCAGATAAGATAGGGAGTGCAATTATAATTCTTTAGTGGACTGAATTATGATTAATGAAATTGGAAATTAATTCAGGTTGAATTAAGTTTTCCTATTTACATTAGAAGTCCAATCTTATTTCTCCTTAGGTCCCTACTGTAGCCTATTAATATGCCACGTTTTTCAGCTACTGTGGTAAGATTTTCAGAATATCAAAAACCCTGATAGCAACTTGATAGCAGCCGTCAAACCCTAAAGCAACCGTCAAATAGAAGTTCACGAACAAAGCCACTCTTTGTTCGTGTTCTGGTATACAGAGGAATATAGCAGAAGGCTTGAAGGTTTCAGTCGAGCATATTCGGATTTCATCGTGCAGTTTTTCCAGTACGTGTTGAAACGAGATCAAACTAGAGAGATCTCATAGGTATGATCCTATATCCGCCTTGTATGGGTTGATTAGACTTGAGAGATCGTTTGATCATATGGATCATGTATTAATTTTTTTTTGGTATAGTCTATATGCATATGATTGATTCCTGAGATTTTCGGTCCCATCAATTATCTCATTTACATCACTAATTTTATAATTCAACTTGGGCCGCCAAATTGGAAAGGTTAAGGCAAGTAGGCAACAATACACATGGAACCTGGTCACAGATCTAGAGTTATATGTGGTCCTGTACCCTCTCTGTACCTCAACTGGTTCTCCATGACAATGGGAACAAAGTATCTACTCGATTAATGTAGCAGAACCCATCAGGTTTTACAAAAAGGAAACCCTTTCTTACTGTTTTCAATGGCTATGGCTTTTAAATTACTTCATTTTCTAATAATTCTCTCCGTGTCCATCAAACTCTCGGCCTTAGCTCAAGATGAAAACCAGTTTATCTACCATGGCTTTCAAGGAGCCCATCTGCATCTTGCTGGAAATGCAAAAATCCACCCCAATGGTCTGTTGCAGCTAACCAACACTACAGATCTAATAACAGGTCATGCTTTCTACCAATTTCCTCTAAAATTCAATACATCTTCATCTGGGTTACCTTCGTCTCTTTCATTTTCCACCAATTTTGTATTTGCCATTGTTCCCGATTCGCCAAATTTTGGTGGTCATGGCATGGCCTTCGTGATCTCGCCATCTATGGACTTCTCCAATGCTATGTCGACCCAGTATTTGGGACTCCTTAATTCTTCAAACAAAAACCTTGATTCAAACCACATGCTTGCGATCGAGCTTGATACTGTTCAAACTCAAGAATTCGAAGATATAGATGGCAATCATGTGGGAATTGATGTAAACAGCTTGAACTCTACTGATTCAGCTCCTGTTACCTATTTTTCCGAGGTAGAAGGAAAGAATAAGAGCTTGGAGCTCGAAAGTGGGAATTCAATGCAGGTTTGGATTGATTATGATGAAGTGGAAAAGCTACTCAATGTAACATTAGCTCCCATCAGAAGCCCAAAACCAAACTGGCCTCTCCTGTCAACATCGATCGATCTTTCTCTGATTCTCTTGGAGACTATGTATGTTGGTTTCTCTGCAGCTACCGGTTCAATAAAAAGTGACCACTATATTCTTGGGTGGAGCTTCAACAAAAGTGGGCAAGCACAAAGCCTTGAAATTTCAAAGCTTCCTTCAATTCCCCGACAAAGAAAGTCAAGGACTACAATCTTGCTGATAGCAGTATCAGTTCTGGTGATAACCATCATCATCCTCATAGCTGCTTACATAATGAGGAGGAAGAAGTATGAAGAATTACACGAAGATTGGGAACAGGAATATGCCCCACAAAGATTCTCCTATAAGGATCTCTATAAAGCAACCAAAGGATTTAAAGACAGAGAGATTATTGGAGCTGGAGGTTTTGGAAAAGTTTATAGAGGATTACTTCCTTCATCCCATCTACAAGTTGCAGTCAAGAAAGTCTCCCATGATTCACAACAAGGGATGAGGGAATTTGTTGCAGAAATTGCAAGCATGGGCAGGGTAAGGCATAGGAACTTGGTGCAGCTCCTTGGCTATTGCCGGCGAAGGGGAGAGCTTCTCTTGGTCTATGAATATATGCTTGACGGGAGCCTTGACAAGTTATTGTTTAGCAATGAAGAACCGAATCTTACTTGGTTCCAAAGATACCGAATCCTCAGAGGAGTAGCATCTGGGCTTCTTTACCTCCATGAAGACTGGGAGCAAGTTGTTATACATAGAGATGTGAAGGCAAGTAATGTTCTATTAGATGCTGATCTAAATGGACATCTAGGAGATTTCGGGCTTGCTAGACTATACAATCATGGAGCCATTCCTCAAACTACCAATGTGGTTGGAACCGTCGGATACCTTGCACCGGAGCTTACTAGAACTGGAAAGGCCTCTACTAGCACCGATGTATTTGGTTTCGGGGCTTTTATGCTTGAAGTGGCTTGCGGAAGGAGGCCTATAGAGGTACGAGCATTGCCTGAAGAGATTGTTTTGGTTGATTGGGTTTTCGAGTGCTGGAAAAAGGGAGCTATTCTTGAGGCAATTGATCCTAGATTGAAAGATAATCATGTAGTGGAGGAAATGGAGCTCGTTTTGAAGCTTGGCCTTCTATGTTCACACTCTAATCCAGAGGCCAGGCCTAGCATGAGGCAAGTGATACAGTATTTGGATGGGGATGCTATTTTTCCAGAGATACCACCGGACAGTACAGGTACAGGCATGTTTTCAACAAGAAATGAAGCATCTGCTGATCTTATCACGTCGTCTTCTTTATCATCTGGGAAGGATTCTGCTCCTTTCTTGTCTAGCACTGATTCAATCCTCTGGAGGGGTCGTTGAATAAGCAATATGTCACGCCTTGGATGCACTAGATCACAGTTTTAATGGTTTTTTTTGTTCGAAGAACTATTAATATTTAGGGAGTGTACGTAAAATTACAATAACTAGATCATATTAGGGAGAGAAAACAGATGTTATTGTTAATCATATAGTAATCATCCTGGGTCATTAGCTTTAATGTTCTACAGAACTATTGAATGAATTTTGGGGTCCATCTTCCTAAACCCCCATTTTGAGTTTGGGGAGTGTGGGTGGGGATGACGGGGGCGAGACTGTGAAGAATATGATGTATGCAATTTCCATACCTGTTTTAAGGTCATTTTAGTACTTTTATTCTGTAGTCTATTGAAAGTTGGAACTCTGAGGGAAACTGGTAAAAGAAGAAACATGGTAACTATGTCAATCATTAAAAACAAAACATGGAACTAATTAACATTAAATAAAAGGATTGCAGTAACAGAAAATTTCAGGATATCGATCCATTAAAAGGTGGAAATATCATTGATTCCTCATATCTTTAAAACTTATTCATCCTCCTTGAGATAGCCCACACACCTGCAAGACAATAACAGGCTCGGGTTAACACTGGCAGCTCCCACTGTTGCTTCTAGCCTTTGGATCAATGTTTGTCAGAGATGGGTTGGTGCATCCCTCATTCCCTCAAGGACAAGAAAGTCAACTTGTTGGGTTGCCTTGTCTGCACCCAAACAAAAACAAGTGCTTAAAAAGACTCCTCTCTAATACATCAATTCATAATTATTGACAAAAAGAATTGAAATTTCTGATTAATGCCTCTAGGATCAGGGGAGTGTAGAAACTTAATTTCCCTTAATGGCGTCCTCGTTTACATCAACAAAATCTGCCACGCTCAAGTAGTACTTGTCAGCCAATTGACTCTCTTCACATTCTCCTTTTCCAGGACAAGCGTGTTACCATACCCAAGGAGCATCTTGAGTGTTATTTTGGGCTGCTCGAAAGCAGGAGAACCCTGTTGTGAGTTCACAACCTTTTTCCCAATGCTTTCTACTCCAACACTCAATATCCATTTCATCATCATAAGCTTGAGCTCTGAGGGCACGAAGAAGTTTGCAGAGTGGCAAAACATATGTGTGTCACATGTTTTGGTTTCATTTCCTTTGAAGGACTTTTAAGCTGAACTAAAATTATAGTGACAAAATTATCTAAATTCCACAAAGTCCTGTGCTTGTAGTTCTTTGATTTGCAGATTAATTACTTCATAAGATATCACTAACTGGCAAACTTTTCAATGTATATGCAAAACCATAAAATTATTTTGAATATTCCCCAATGACAATGCTGCTTTCTTCCTCGCTGACATGAACTTCTTTTCTCATGGTTGTAATTCTATATCCATTCTTGAGTTCTTCTGAATTATTCCCTGAACTCTTATCAAGAAATTCGTCATTTGTACTGGATTTTTAACATTAAACAAAATGAAATCAACCCAATAATGGAGTAAGTCAATTTTGTCTCATATACAGAACTATTAGGCTAATTTTTAGGGAAAAAAATCATCCTTTAAAATTGAGTTATACCCAAACGCAAAAGCAAAAATAATAATAAATAAATAAATAAAGTGCCCGGTAAGGGCATCCTTGTATGCTCACCATGAGCTCTCCCAATAGTGTGCACTGTGCACCTCTCTAGCATGGTATTTGATACACACATCTAACCAATTGGATGGACCTACATATGGGTTCCGTTTTTAAGCCTTAGACGCATTCACATTTAGTTCCACACAAGCACAAAGTTCGATTTTCTCTCTTCCAATTTACAACAAAGCTGCGCAATCTCAACTCTCTAACTTTGACCCCTATCAATTGGTTTGATGTGCTAACTTAGAATTTATTGAGCTCATGGTTCAGTGTTGGAGTTGCCCATATCAACAGGAGGTTAGCCAAATCCTTTCACTGTTCTGCAGTACGCTTAAACTTATGCTAGTTTTGTTGAAGAAGCTTACAAGGAATTCCCAGGAAATAAAGCTGCTAATCAGAGATACCTGAGGACTGAAGGGACACAAGCAATGATAATGGATGGTTGTTAGCAAGAGATGTTTCTGGAAGTTGGCACAAGGGAGTACTTACAGCAGGAATTAGTCTCACTTTTGTTGATTAATAAGGCCATAAATTATTGGTGAGAGTTGGTAAAACTCATGTGGAACTGTGGTCTTAACCCTGCTATATATTCATTGTATATGACTAAAGTGGTATTGTGACATAACCTTTCTTGTTTAAATAATTCTTCTCTTATGACATCTTTTTCTGTTGCAGCTGTTGAGGAAGAAAATCATGTAAGGATGCTCCAAGCCAACTAACTAAGACAAACATTTCTTCAACTACAGACAAAGAAATGCTATTAGGATTAAATGTGTAAACCAACATAAACGTGTGCACACAATTCATGTATATGAATCTCTCAAGCTAGTCTAATTCCACATAATTGAAACAGAGGTTGTGAGAGTGATACATTGTGTTCAAATCCATCAAATTGGACTGATTCTTGCATGGAACAGTTTGTTTACTAAATGAGACCCATAAGATGGTGGGTTCTAAATCGTTTACATGATGCTTATAGGGCTAAGGTTTGGGTAGGTAGTGGAACATAGTAAACCTAACTCAGAACTCCTCAATACTTGCATTATAAGGATTTGCGAAGTGCATGATTATTATGCTATCTTTCTTGATTAAGCATGAGAAAACCGCATATTACAGTTTTTTTTTTCTTTTGAATTATCAAGAACGTCATTCAACCCTACACCATATCCCATAGGATAGGCCCTCCTGCCGAATTTTTATGATTGGAGGACCAAGATTTAAATCCCCTACTTCGCCCTTCAAAGTGAGGGTGAGAGACCATCTACGGTACAAGGCTGGAGGTAATAACCTTACTGTTGAGCTGTGTATAGCTTGTGAGTTTAGGAAGGGACCTCGAGGAGCTACTTCCCTATGGTGGAGCTGGTCTGCACGTTGGGGAGCTCAGGATACCCCGGTGTGGGGCCTGCCAAAAACCCTCCGACGATCAAGTTAGTTAAGGTATTGAAATCAGAACTGAATTGATAATTGTTAAGTGAATTGGAGCTGTTCTCTTAGCATCTGAGTTCAAGTGTGTTCCTCCTTCTTCTCTTCTTGATATATATACCAATCAGAGGAGGTTCCTTACCTCGGGATTAGGTCCACCGCCCTAGCGAACTGGAATCTTCCCTTATCTCAAGAAGGTCCCCTCGTCCTTGGTTGATGGGGGCGGTTCCCCTTATCTCGAGGGCTTCTTAGGTCGGTTGGTGAAGGATCTTTCACTACGGACAGAAGAAGATGAAGATTCTGCTGCTTCTCTAGCGCTCACGGGAGCATCTCTGTTCCAGACCGCCTTCTAGATACAGCTTCCCAGCTGTTAACTTAGTCCTTTGAGGACCTGCGCAGCTCCACCTGGTGCCCCCGCTCATTAATGGTCATTAATGTTATTAATGACCATTCTTACAGGCGGCCAGGAACGTGGGCGATGAGACTTCTTGTCTCCCTGCTGGACGCGACGTGGGCTAACCGCCTTTGGAGCTAGTCCTCGAGTAACTGGTGAGTAGTGGTGGGGCCCATCACTCTTCTTAAAAAAGGAAGTGGCGCCTTGAGCCTGGTTAGGACTGAACGGGGAGGAGCCACATGGCGGTCTTTGTGGGACTAGTCCGGGTAACCAAATGGGCGTGCAAATTTGGGCTCCCACACTTACCATATGTTTGTATCTTGTTTTTGGAATTATATAAATGCCAATATTGATCAGCTATCACTATCATAGACAATACCTTTCTGACAAATTGGGTGAAGAATAAGAAAGGCCTCAAGTTTTTCATATATCTACATTCACATTCATGCATGCTGCCAAATTTTGGGCACAAGGACAGAAAAAGTTTGTAGAAATTTTAGCATCAAATCTAGAACATTTAAAAATCAAATATAGAACATTCAGTCATAATGAAAGAGAAAGCGGCTGGAAATCATCGCATCAGACCAGAATATTCAATATCATCATATTCTCCAAACTTATTTTACGAATGTAACATTCCACAGAAGGACTGGACCGCTGTTTGAGATATATAAATTATAGCACACCTTTTTGTCTCAAGACTAATTCCAAAGTAGGCAAGTGCTAGCTTCCAAGGATTCTAAGCAATACTGTGGGAGCCCAAATCTGCACGCCCATTTGGTTACCCAGACTTGTTCCACAAAGACCGCCACGTGGCACTTCCCCGTTCAGTCCTAACCAGGCGGCAGGCGCCACTTCCTTTTTTAGAAGAGTAATGGGCCCCACCACTCTTCACTAGTTACTCGAGAACCAGTTCCAAAGGCGGTTAGCCCACGTCGCGTCCAGCGAGGAGACAAGAAGTCCCGTCGCCCACGTTCCTAGCCGCCTGCAAGAATGGTCATTAATGACATTGATGACCATTAATGAGCAGAGGCACCAGGTGGAGCTGCGCAGGTCCTCGAAGGACAAGATTAACAGCTGGGAAGCCATATCTGGAAGGCGGTCAAGAGCAGAGATGCTCCCATAAATGCAAGAGCAGCAGAACCCTCATCTTCTTCCGTCTGTAGTGAAAGATTCTTCACTAACCGACCTAAGAAGCACTCGAGATAAAGGGAACCGCCCCCATCAAACAAGGACGAGGGGACCTTCTCGAGATAAGGGAAGATCCCAGTTCGCCAGGGCGGTGGACCTAAATCCAAGGTAAGAAACCTCCTCTGATTGGTATATATATATCAAGAAGAGGAGAAGGAGGAACACACTGGAACTCAGATACTAAGAGAACAGCTCCAACTCACTTTATAGTTATCAATTCAGTTCTAATTTCAGTACCTTAACTAACTTGATCGTCGGAGGGTTTTTGGCAGGCCCCACACCGGGGTATCCTGAGCTCCCCAACGTGAAGACCAGCTCCACCAAAGGGAAGCAGCTCCTCGAGGCCCCTTCCTAACCCCACAAGCTACACACAGCTCAACATTGGCGCCGTCTGTGGGAAGGCCTCCTCCTTAGAGGACAGCACAACTGCCCATTGGTGATTAATGGTTAACACGCGATCAACTAGTAACCACCAAGACATCGTGATGGAAGAACTAATGAAAGACGTACAAGATCAATTACAGCAAATGAAGGATCAAATGATCAAACAACAAGAAGACTACACTGCCCGACTGAAGCGATTGGAGGACGAAAATCAAGAACTCCGGGCACAGCAACAAGCTCCCGCCGATAGCACCCACTCACAAGCGGAGCAATCCGCCATGAACGACCTCCCCGTGGAGGACAAACGGGAACCGGCAGCCCAGCCACCCCCCGATCCCACTCAACAACTCAGAGTAGACATGCAGGCCATCTTTGACAAAAAAATCGCTGAACTGTCGTCACAGCTCGACGACATAAAGGGAGGAACGGCAGAACATCAAACCCGCCGCACCATGAGGAATCTTATACATACCCCTTTTTCATCAGCAATCATGTCCGCGGAGCTCCCGCGCAAGTTTGTCCCGCCAAAATTCACAATGTATGAGGGCTCCACCGACCCAGAAGAACACATGTATCATTACCGCCAGATGATGGCCCTTGAAGAAGGCAATGAAGCCCTTCTATGCCGTATGTTCCCTTCTAGCCTTCAAGGCCAAGCTCTAGTTTGGTTTCATCGTTTAAGATCCAACTCTATAACCACTTTCGCGGAACTCTGCACGACCTTCCTCTCCCAGTACACTTGCAGTCGCAAGAGGAGAAAGGATGAAGACTATCTCTTCAACCTGCGAAAAGCTGACGACGAGTCCCTCAGAGACTACATCCATTGCTTTCGAATGGAATCCCTACAAATAGAGGACTGCGACGATCGAATGGCCACCATAGCTTTCCGCAAAGGATTGACAGTATCTAATCCTCTTTATCACTCTTTGACTAAAAATAGACCCAACTCTATGAGTGACTTGCTCTTACGAGCTGATAAATACGTAAAGTTGGAGGAAGAGATGGCCATCGCAGCTCCCAAAGTCGCCACTCTGGCTCAATTAGCTCCCCCCAACAAGGGCAAACCTTCTAAAGCTCCTGAAGCAAAAGAAAAGCCTGATCCCAAGAAACTCAGAACCGGCGGCGCGCCTGGTCCGAAAAATAATTTCACTCCCCTCAATCAGCCCATCCACAAAATACTGCAGGACATAAAAGGAGAGCGATATGTCAAATGGCCCCTCCCCATGCGTGGCGATCCAGCCCTTCGAGATCAAAACAAATATTGCTCCTTCCATAAAGAGAAAGGCCATAATACTGACGACTGCAGGTCCCTTAAGAAAGAACTCGAATTTCTCGTTCAGAAAGGTGCTCTCAACAAATATCTTGTCACTCCCCCCATCGGGACCCCGCGCCAGCTCCGCCAACCTCAGCTCCTCCAGCACCGACGGCGTTGATAACTGCGATCCATGGTGGAAAACCCTGCACTAAATCCGCCGCACGAGCCTACTTCAAAAAGGCAGCTCACAAGCAGCATGTCATGCAAATCTCTCTCGGCATTTGCAGCGGAGCTCCACCCCCTACGGGTAGCACTATCTCTTTCTCGGAAAGTGAAACTAACCACCTGGATAATCCGCACGATGATGCTCTGGTGATTTCCCTCAATATTGCTAACTGCGTCGTTCAGCGAATTTTGATCGACGACGGCAGTTCCACTAACATCATTTTCAGAAGCGTCGTCAGCCGACTCGGCCTCCCAGATGACAGTATGATCACAGATTCTACTCCTCTTGTGGGATTCGACGGTCAGACCACCTTTGCTGTAGGTCGACTCATCCTACCTGTCTCCGCCGGACCTGTTACTATCCTTACTGACTTTGTTGTCATCCAGACTCCATCACCATACAACGTCATTCTCGGCGGACCCTGGATCCACAAAATGAAGGCGGTGCCTTCCACCTATCATCAAAAACTTAAGTTCCCCACTCCCAGCGGGATAATGGAAATCCAGAGCGACCAAGCTGCAGCCAGACGATGTTACTCCATGGCAGTTCATCCCCCTACCATCTCGTAGCAATCACAGCACCCCAGTTCCACTGAACATGCCCTCTATCCGGAGCTCCTGGACTGGGAGAGCATGGAGCCATCCTCCAAGCGAATCAAAGACGACAAAGCAAATACTATCGAGGAAACGGAAGTTGTCACTCCTGACAGCTCCCAGCCGGCCAACACATATCGTATCGGAGCTTCCCTCACCCCTGATGAAAAAACATCCCTTTTGCAATTGCTGGCTGCTAACCAGGATGTCTTCGCTCGTTCCCACCTAGACATGCCTGGACTCTCTCCTCATTTCACAAGTCACAAACTCCATGTTGACCCTTCCGTTCGCCCCGTTCGCCAGAAGCAGCGACGTTTCGCACCAGAAAAGAACCGCATCATCAACAACGAGGTCCAACAGCTCTTAGCAGCCGGAATTATTCGAGAAGTTCAATTCCCAGAATGGGTTTCCAACACTGTCGTTGTACCCAAGAAAAACGGCAAATGGAGGGTCTGTATCGATTACACAGACCTCAATCGAGCTTGCCCTAAAGACAGCTTTCCTTTGCCAAAAATTGATCAACTTGTTGATGCTACAGCTGGCTTTGAACTTCTTAGCTTCATGGACGCCTATTCAGGGTACAATCAGATCCCCATGCACCTCGACGACCAAGAAAAAACCTCCTTCATCACCGAATGCGGCCTTTTTTGTTTTACCAAGCTCCCCTTTGGCCTACGCAACGCCGGAGCCTGTTACCAGAAAACGGTCACTCTCATGTTCTCTGAACAAATAGGGAAAACTATCGAAGTTTACATCGATGACATGTTGGTCAAAAGCAAGAACCGCTCCGATCACTGTTCTGATCTCAACGAAGCCTTCAAAGTGCTCCGCCGCTATAATATGAAGCTCAATCCTGACAAATGCACTTTTGGTGTCACATCTGGAAAGTTTCTTGGCTATATTGTCAGCCACCGCGGCATCGAAGCTGACCCCACCCAAATCCGAGCTCTCTTGGACCTCCCATCTCCAACAAACTCTAAAGAAATCCAGCGCCTCGCTGGCAAAGTGGCCACCCTTGGCCGTTTTATAGCTCGTGCCACAGACAGATGTCGAGCATTCTTCAAGTTATTACGAAAAGGTGATAAGTTCAAGTGGGATGCCGATTGCGAGCTCGCATTCCAAGATCTTAAGCGATACTTAACTTCCCCCCCTCTACTCTCACGACCTGAACCAGGGGAAGTACTCCCAATCTATCTCGCTGTTTCCCCCTCAGCAGTGAGCTCCGCATTAGTCCGTGATACTCCGGAAGGCCAACTCCCTGTTTACTACATCAGTCGAGCCTTATCTGATGCTGAGACAAGGTACAGTCCCATCGAAAAACTCGTTCTTTCCCTTGTCCACGCATCTCGACGCCTTGTCCAATACTTTCAAGCCAATACCATTGCTGTCATGACTTCCCAACCACTCCGAACAATTTTGCGCCGTCCTGACAACTCTGGACGCATGGTAGCATGGGCTGTCGAGCTAGATCAGTACCATATCTTGTACCGGCCACGAACAACTTTAAAAGGACAGGTCCTCGCAGATTTCCTCGTCGAGTACGAACAGCTCCCCGATACTGTACAAACTATCACAACAGCTCCCTCTGCTCTTCCTGAGTCCACACCACCAACATGGCGACTATATGTGGATGGAGCAGTGAATGAACTTGGTGCGGGAGCCGGCATTGTCTTAATTTCTCCTTCTGGGGACATCTCCGAGACATCACTCAGATTTGGTTTTCCACTCTCAAATAATGAGGCTGAATACGAAGCCCTCTTGGCTGGTCTCCGTTGGGCTTCTTCCTTAGGAGTCCTCCACCTTCACGTCTACAGCGATTCTAAACTGGTTATTAGTCAGCTTACTGGAGACTATCAAGCACGCCACCCAAGCATGGCCCGTTACCTATCCGAAGCTCAGATACTTTCATCTCCTTTCCAGGCCATCACCTTCTCCCTAATCAAACGAGACGATAATGCTCATGCTGATGCCCTCGCTTGCATCTCCTCGCGAGTCAACTCTCCCCTCGAAAGGGCAATCCCCATCAAGTACCAAGAGGCACCCTTTTTGCCTCCCCTTCCAGATCCCCCCGATGCCCCTCCTGATCCCCTTGTTGATTGGCGCACTCCCTTCATACGATATCTCACAGCTCAGGAGCTCCCCACAGATCCTCATGAAGCACGAAAAATTCAACAGCGTGCTCAACGATACACTATGATTGGCACAACTCTATACCGACAATCCTACTTGGGCCCACACTCCCGTTGCCTAGCTCCTGATGAGGCTACTTATGTTCTCTCTGAAGCCCATGAAGGGATTTGTGGCAGCCATTCCGGCGGCAGCTCTCTAGCTCATCACTTGTTAAACCTTGGCTATTACTGGCCCACCATGAAGCGTGATGCCCAACTCTTTGTACACAAGTGTGACAAATGCCAACGCTTTGCTCCTATCCTCCATCAACCACCCAGTAACTTACACTCTGTTATTGTACCTTGGCCGTTTTCTCAGTGGGGCGTAGACATTGTCGGCCCTCTACCAACAGCTCCCGCTCAAAAGAAATACCTGCTTGTTGCCACCGACTACTTCACCAAGTGGATTGAAGCCGAACCTTATAGCCGAATTGGGGAGAACGAAGTCAAAGCATTCTTTTGGAAACACATAGTCTGTCGTTTCGGCATTCCCCAAGTCATTGTTACAGACAATGGCCGACCGTTTGACAACCAGCTCATTCGAGATTTCTACACCGAGCTGCACATTCGTGGTACTTATTCCACTCCCCGATACCCCCAAGGTAACGGTCAGGCAGAGGCATCGAATAAAACCATCCTCGACTCCCTTAAAAAACGACTTGACGAAGCTAAAGGTAAATGGGTCGAGGAACTCCCTGGCGTCCTATGGGCTTACCGAACCACTCGTCGACGGGCCACCGGTGAAACACCCTTCGCTCTAGCTTATGGGATGGAAGCTGTTATCCCTGTTGAAATAGGCATGCCTACTCTCTGCACTGAAATGCAAAAACTCGACCACGCCTCCCTGCAGGCCGAACTCGATTTCACTGATGAATCTCGGGAAACAGCCCTCCAACATCTCAACCACTATCACCAACAGCAGCAGAGTTATTACCATCTCCGTACCAAAGCACGTTCCTTTTCTGAAGGGGACCTAGTACTTCGCAAGGTCTTTGAAAATACCCGGGCCCCCGCCCACGGTAAGTTAGGCCCTAACTGGGAAGGCCCTTACCGCGTCATTAAGGTTGGTGCCGCTGGGTCGTACCACTTAGCTTCTCTTGATGGCACTCCATTACTTCGTCCCTGGAATGGCTTTAATCTTAAACTTTATTACAACTAGTTCCTCTTTTGTAATACTGCACTTTTAATACATTCCACAGTTTTTTTTTGCATCTATGACTATGATTAACAAACTAACTTTTCTTTCAAAAGAACTATTGCTTACCTCCTAGTTAGCAACATGGCCTCTACAGATATCAGCTTCTTACAGCTCCTTCGAGCACTCTTGAACGGAGTCAATCATTATTTAAGCCTTCAAACAGGCTCCAAACACTCTGCGTATTAGCACAATCCTCCCGCATAGTTAGCAACTATTAAGCCGAATCAGGCATCTATTTTGCTAACTCGGAGCACAACCTCATTGCCAGGTTCACGGCAACAGCTCACGGGGGGCATCAAGACTCTCATTTTGCCCCTCGTAGCTCCTCCCGTACAGTTAGCAACTATTAAGCCGAATCAGGCATCTATTTTGCTAACTCGGAGCACAACCTCATTGCCAGGTTCACGGCAAACGGTTCTTAAGGGGCATCATTTGCACGTTTCAAAAACTCTCATTTTGCCCCTTAGTAGCCCCTCCCGTATAGTAAGCCACTATTTTGTTTACTCGGAGCATCACCTCATCACCAGTATCACGGACAAAAATCAAGGGAACTGTTTTTCCTTGTTCACATTTCTTGGCACCAACTCACTGGGGGCATCTCCACTACCCCACGGCTCTTTGTTTACGTTTCCTCCTCTACTGTCTTAACCCTTACCACGCCTCACTTTGCAAGTGTCAAGACAGGGGGGCAGCATAGGGAAGAAAAAGGAAGAGCAAAACAAAGCACAAACAAACAACAAAAGCAAAGAAGGTATCATTTCATTCCAGAATATATTATATTTCTTTATAAAAAAAGGAAAACATTCCATACATGTCCAAAACACAAGACAAGCAAAAGAAACAGAAGACAAATCCCAAAGGAGCTCAACAGGAGGCCCCTGCCGTAGTCTCTTCTTCCAGACTTCCCTCTGGGAGCGTCACAGCTGCCACAGCCGTGCTTCCAGAAGGCCCGCTGGCGACCACAGCTTCAGGAGCTTCACTCTCAGACTCTTTCCCGACTCCACCAACAACTGGAGCTTCTTCGGAACCAAAGACCTTCTCAGGAACTGAGACAGGAGCATCCTCCTTAGGTTCAAAATTGATATCAGGAAGTACTGGAGTAGCCGGCTGACTAACTCCTAGACTTTCACGGCCCTCCGCGAGACCCAAGGCATACGCCTCATCAGATGCTTCACGAATGAACTCTTCCAGCTGAACTTGGAGTTTGTCTCGAAGAGAAACAAGCTCCCTCTTCTTTTCCTGGTCCATGCGAAAGACAAGGCGCCCTCTCTCTTTCTTCTCTCCATCTAAAGCTTTCTTGAGCTCCTCAATCAGTCCCTCCTTTACGAGGAGCTCTTCCTTGAGAGGGAGCATGGTGCCCTTCACCCTCTCTAGCTCAATCTTCGCTGACATCGCAGCACTTTGAGCCTCCTGGTACTTTTTTGAGTTATTCACTAAAAGCTCGGACAAGCTCCGATTCTTCTCTTGCAGAATCACCAAGTCTCCCTCCTTCTGCTCCAGCCTCCTCCCTAGTTCGGACGCCTTCAGCATGGTCTGCAGACCGAAAGAAAAAACCCTTATCAGAAAAGAAGACAGAACCACAAAAGGGACGGAATGAAAAATAAACTCACCAACACAACAGAAGTGTTAAAAGTAGTGAGTAGATTGCACCCCGGGATATCCTTCAACTCTCGAGCATCCCTCGGAGGGACGATTCCCCGAACTATAGCCGAACATACTTGGCTATCTCGCAGAGCTGAATCATCCTCAGTAACAGCTCCCCTTTGCGTAACAAAGCTGGGCTTCCAGAGCCCCGGGGCAGTAGAGCGAGCAGCGGTACTTGAAGGATCTCCCCGTTGATAAGAGGATCTCTCAGCTGGGGGCACAATGGGGGCAATGACTTTCCGAACAGGAGAGGCCCCGGGAGCAGATGACTCCCCTAGAGGACCTCTCTTCTCCACAGATATCTTTGGCTTGCTGGAGATAAACTTCTTGGCCAGCCCGCCACGGCTGCCTTCAACAACTCTTTGTTTCTTTAAAGAGGGAGGGACTGCTGCAGAGGCCGCACGAGGACGTCGCAGCCTCAAGTGCATAGGCAATTCGGGTTTTGTTAAAACCAACTCCTCAGAGGTGGAACCCACTGTTGGAATAGTTGCTGGGGTGGAAGAGATGATTTCCACTTCCTCTTTGTCACTTTCTTCCTCTACATCAACTCCCTTGCTCTTCACAGGAGTGGACGAAGATGGAGCTGGATCAGCAAGGGCGACAGTCGGAACAGGGATGGAACTGGGAACCCTGGAAAGCTTCCAATCTCTGAGATAAGCTTCCAGCAGGAACTCCCACTCACGCCGAATATATTTTAAAGCCTTGAAAACCCCAGCCAGCTGTGGGCCACTGAGATCGTATCTGCTCTTTGCTTCTTTATCTGAAGAAACAAAGGAGTGTCTCAGCATGATTAAAATCAGGAAGAAAGGAAAGCACATATATACGCAAAAATAACTTATGACTGACATCTACCTGGAGCTCCCCATCTTCTGGGGACCTGATGGAGACGTTCCGCATCAGGAATGGGTCCAAATTCCCAATCGCCGGAAAAAGCCAAGTATACCTTGTCCCATTCCTTATCGTGAGAAGGAATATCATGGACCAGAGCCCAGTCAGGGCGAGAGGATAGGTAGTAGGTGTCATTGCCGCCAGCTTTCTTGAAAGAGTAGCAGTGAAGGATCTCCAGTAAATCCAAGTTCACCCCGGCCAGCTTATTCAAAGCCATGATGGAGCATAAAATCCGGTAAAAGTTGGGGTTTGTCTGGGTAGGAGCCACGCGAAAATGCGCAAGAACCCTCCGTATTAGAGGGGGGAACGGGATTCGCAGACCGGCGGCAAAATAAGAAGGGCACAGGAGAATGAAATCCGGCGATCCCAGCCTCATTGTCACCATATCCTCCTCCGTTGCCTCCCAAACAGTGACTCCCTCCGGGATATCATAATCGCGGCAGAACTCTTCGACTGAAAAACCAGAAGCCATCGCTGAGAAATCTTCGCAAGCAGAAAAAGAAGCAAGAAAACTGCGAAACTTTGAGAACGAACTGCCGGAAAAGGAGTGGAAGAGACGATATTTAAAGATTCTGGCCTTTCCTATTCCCTCCCCTACTACGTTTGGGCGGGAAAAGGAAAAGGGGGGCAATGTGGGAGCCCAAATCTGCA
>JAESVK010064056.1:0-12773 GCA_017140935.1 Hamamelis virginiana
TATATATATATATATATATATATATATATATATATATATTGGATGGCATCATCTAAACCATTAATTAGAAAATTCATATTTTATTTATCAAGAAAAAGGAAAATAATTCATTAGGTTACAAGGGCAGTAGCATTGCAGCAATGAATCGGAATTGGCTTTGTTCATTAATAAATTGGAATAATTAAATAAGTTTGAAAATCATAAATTTTGCATTGTTGCGTAGAACAACAAATAGTGTTATTTACGTACTGGGCTACATTCGAGGCTGCAAGGGAGTTTATTCCCCATGCTAGGATTGCCCCCACTCCCCCCATCCAATCACCGCACACCGCATAAAAAAATAAAACAAATGTTAGCCTCTTCAAAATATTTGAGAAAATATGAGGTGTTTACTGTAGTCAATTAATATATGTCATGCCTGTCAAAAATCACAGTGATCCAACTGTTGGTGTCTGAGAAAACTAACTGTTTAAAAATGGTAACATTTTAAAGAACAAAAAAATCATAGTTTTTCAAAGTTACATTTTTCAAAAACCAACCGTTGGATCACTGTTATTTTTGACAGGCATGACATATATTATAGGGGTATCTAATCCAATGGTCAGTATTCCAAAATTTACAGGGCAAGTGGCTCTACAAGAGGGCACCTGATGCAAGGAGCATCTGGTGCACCTGCTTGTATTTGGCATGTTGGAAAATATGTTTTCAATAGCTTATGGACTGAAGTTGTTATTCAAACAATGGGTGCTGGCAATTTTTTTTCTAAAAAAAAAATGCTTTTAAGTTGTTACTGAGTTGGATATTTTCATTGTGTTGGCAATCATAGTGAAAATACATTATATTATGGATGGAAATTAAAGGGAGAAAGACGAGAGAGAAATTGTAAAAAAAAAAAAAAAAACACAGTGAATTTATGGTGTTGGGTTTTCTCTTAGTTTGGGTGCTTTCACTGTGTTAACAATCATAGTGATAATATATTATAGTATGGATGGAAATTAAAGGGAGAGAAAATTTGTTTAAAAACATAAAAAAACAAAAAAAAAAAAAAACAAACAAACACAGTGAATTGATTGTGTTGGGTTTTCATTGAGTTTAGGTGTTTTCACTATATTGGCAATCGCAGTAAAAATACATTACATTATGGATGAAAATTAAAGGGAGAGAGAGGAGAGAGAAATTGTAAAAAGAAAAAGAAAAAGAAGACAGTGAATTCATTGTGTTTGGTTTTCACTGAGTTTGGGCATTTTCACTGTGTTGGGCATTTTTATTGTGTTGAGTTCTTTCGCTGTGTTGAATATTTTCGCTGTGTTAGGGTATTTTCATTGTATAGGGTGTTCTCACTATGCTGGGTATTCTCACTGTATTGGAGGTAGTTCTGTCATTTTGAAAGACATTTTTAAAAGATTAGGACTTTTCACATGAAACAATTCTTAATAGAACCTAGGCCTTACGAAAGAAAGAAATATAAGGAGGACTTTTCGCATTAAACTTCTCTTAAATAGGACGTTTCACCAATTTCCCCTTTTAAAAAAAATTGTGTATCCTAATTGTGATCCCCAATAACATAGTTAAGAGGCTATTAATGAATAAAAAATCAACAATTATGAAAAAGAAGCCAGATAAACAATTAACAATGTTAGGCAAGATTTAACATTCAAAGTATAGGTTCTATAGATATATACACTGCCTCCTACAGTATTATTACATGTTCTCATATCAGCTCTGTATGTAGAGTTGCATTACTATATCAACTCTTCTTTTAGTAATTATCACTGTAATTATTTAATTTGTTTTTTATAATTATATATATAAAAGTAAAATATATGGGAAATTTTTTAGGGAAAAAACAGTGATGGAGAGAATTAAAACTTGCCATTAGCATATATTTTGCATGGTGGATCTCTCTAAACTTCTTAATAACTTTCTTTCAAAATATTATATTATTATTTTTTTAAATTTTTATAGATTATGCTTCATCTTTTTTGTTAATTTGTTGGCACAGGCATCCTATGTGCTCAGAGTCTAGTATAAGCAAAATGATGATGGCCTTGATTTTCTCCCCTATTTTTGAATTTTTGAATTTGGTCAAAATTCTAGGGGAGAATTAATGGGAGGTGCTTCTTTGGATTCTTTCAAGTGGAAACAAATTGGCTTGCCAATAACATATATGACAGTCATCTGTATATATAGATCCGTTATGTGTTGGGAATCCACCCAAAGTGAATGGTATAAATTACTGATAATTGGCCAAAAGTCCCATTTCAAAGAGTTTTAATGTATAAAGTCCACCCATACTTATTTTCCTTTGAAGAGTCCCAATTAGAATAACTTTAGTGCTTAAAGTCCCACTTTCAAAAATTCTAATCATTTGAAGTCTGAATTGCCCTTCCCTTCACACGAACATTCTCAATGGCAGCTGGGTTTCGTCTCTAGCAAGCTTGGTCTCTGATCGCCAGTCGTCGTCGATGCCAAGTCCGATCGTCAACGTCGTCTCCGTTTCCGATTGTCGTCGACGTCTCTGTTTCAGATCGTCATCGTTTCTGTTGGTATCCCTGCTGGAGTAGTTGATCACCAAATCACAAATCTTGTGATCGAAAATTTGCGTCGAAGAAGACGAACGTGAGAACCTTCTAGTCTCCACCATTCTGCTGCGATCTGCAAGATAACAGACCTAAGATTTGCTGCTTCGATCCAATACTCACCGGCGTGATAGTGAACGACAACGATGAACTGTAACTAGTAATGAGAAGCTCACAACGCCAAATACCTCATGCGAAAGGTTCGTAGAACTCGTCAGAGAGGCTCACCGCCGGAGACAATGGAAGTTGCTCACCGCTGAAGATTTGTAACTGGTCGAAGGGTCCGTGGAACTCGTCGGAGAGGCTCACCATCAAAGACAATGGAAGTTGCTCACCGCCGGATATGCTCATCGCGCCAAATACCTCTATTTCTCCTTTTTCTTCTCTTTCTGTATTCCTTTATCTCTTGTGTGTCTCTTTTTTCTCTGTTTGCTAGGAAAATGTAAGGAAAAAAAAGTTTTTTTAATTAATTTTTTGTTTTGTTGATTGGAAAATATAAGAAAAAGAAAGTGTGTTTTATTTATTTATTTATTTATTTTTTTGGCGTAGTGACTTGCATATTTTGGCGTACGTAATAAGATGCGTTGGCATAGTGACCTGCGTTTCCGGCGTAGGGAACTTCGGTGATGTGACGTAGTGAACCCGGCGGTTGGGGGTGTAGGTGGCGTTAAATGTTGTTAGGAAGGAGTGGTATTTTGTCTAATTCATTCCAAAAGGACTTTTGGGAAGAAAAATCTTTTGAGAGAACTTTTGGCATGAAAATCTTCTAAATGAGGACCTTTAGCCAAATTCCCCTATAAATTATTAATTGATTTGTTTTGGTTGGCTTGCGTGCATTATGCCTTTGTGGTGACAATCAAATTGTATCCAATTCCAATTCCTCATGAAGCCGCGTGATGGTTGTAGTGATAAAGGTATTTGGTCAAAAGCCTTAAAGGTTTGTATGTACAACCGTGCATGATGATCCTCTTCTCTTAAGGTTATATATATATATGTGTTAGTCTTTGTAGAAAGAGTTGAGTGAATAGGATTAGTCTTTTTAAGGGGATTGTGAGAGCGACTTGAGTGGGGTGTACTTGGGTTTAGGGTATAATCCTAAGTGGAATTTCTCGTACCATTGTACTCACTTTCTCTCATAATGGAAAAAGACTATCACTCCCGTGGATGCAGGCTATTTAGCCGAACCAAGTAAATCCTTGTGTTCTCTAATTTTATTTGTGTGTGCTTAATATCTTGGGGATTTCTCTTTTATTATTTTTCCCAACATTATGAGTGTGAACTTCTTAAAACAAAATTCTACCCCCAAACTTCATCACTAAAAGGTCTGGAAACAAATTAGTTGTCAATCACCCTCTTGTGTGAAATTCCAAAACCAAAGCAACCTCCAGATTCCCACTCACAATGCTTCCAAAATTGAAAACTATGTAGATAGGCTAGGTTTCATTTTCAGAATGGCATGTATATATAGTTCAAATAAGTTTGTAAAAAGATAAGAGACATCCAGATTTTGAAATTTAATTAGAATATAGAATCACAGTCATAAAGAAACATGAAAAAAAACTACTTCAGTCATCATCACTAGGAAAAGGAAAAAAAAAAAAAAAAAAAAAGGTAACTTCTATCTATCTATATGGATCAGAAACCTGTAAAATTAACAACTATTTCAGTCATTATCGCTAGGAAAAGAAAAAAGAAAAAAAAAAGAAAAAATTCATAGTTAACCCCACAATCCTTTAATGTGTCCAAAAACAAACAATAGGGCACTAGGGCATGTTACCCACCAAGGGGTGGCAAGGAGATTTGAACTAAAAGAATCTTCTCTCCTTTCCTTTCCTTCTTTCCCCTCCGTCTCACTCGTTTTCTCTGCCGACACTCTTGTATATCTCCCAATCCCTCAATATATATATATATATATATATATATATATATATAGGAGTGGGGTAGGAGTGTGGTGTTAGGTGCATGCAATAATGTTTGGTGGCATCCACCATCTAACAAACAGTCTTCATAACAGTTTAGATGATGCCAGCCAATATATTGGATGGTTGGGAAAGGGAGAGATAGCCTCTCACCGACGGTAAAAGAAAGAGAGAATCGTTTTGTATAATTATCATCAATATTAAAATCTCTCTCTGTGGATGTAGGCAATTTGCTGAACCACGTAAATACTGGTGTTCATTTATTTTTCTGCTTTGAGTTTTTATTTAATTTTACAACACGTTATCAGCACGAGACTCTAGCCAATTGAGGAAGCTTTTCCATCTCCCTTGAAGATACAAAACTTGATTTCAATTATTTGATATTTGATTATATTATAATGTTACACGTATTTTTGTGACAGGATCAAATATAGAAAAATTGAATTTGTTGCTCTTAAAATTTTGAGCAAAGAATTACCTATGATGGAAAATTAATGCAATGAAAGTGGTAAAATCATATACCAACTGCAAATACTTCAGCACAAATTTATGTTCCTGAAGAACAACCTAAAAGTACAATAAGAAATAAATCTGCAGTACCCTAGAAGCATGGCAGACATATATATTCAAATGACTCAGCTCCCCTGAAAAGGAGAAATGAACAATCACCCTCTAAGAACACTCAAGATGAGATTATGCAAAAATCCACTATCTCTAAAACTCCAAAAGAAGTTATTGTCTTGAAAATGATACAAGTACCTAATGTGATTTTGAAAGTCCCTGAAGAGGAAAATGTACCTAATAATAAAGAGAGATGTGGAACAGAAAATAAATAGTCTATCTATGACATATTTACATATGCAGTAACTACAAAAATATCAAAGGGTGATGATGATGTTACAGGACCATAATATTTGGAACAATATATTACCACCAGAAGATGGTTATTATTATTATTATTGTTATTATTATGATTTCAAAAGCTTGTCATTTTTAATTGCACATGATATTGCAATATTTTGCGAAAATTTATGAAAATTATTGGTAAGTGTGACTCATTTTTGAGGCATATGTTGAATTTTGAATTTTGGTTTAGTAGTTTATTATGACAATTTCCACACACTATATATATATATATATATATATATATATATATATATATATTGTGTGTGTGTGTGTGTAAGTTACCAAAAGTAAATTTGATACTAAATTGGTATAGAGTAAAATATTAAATTTGCTTTATTTACAATTACCTCACAATTATTGAAATTATGTGGAGAGTAAATAATTAATTATGATTTGTTAAAGAAGACGTTCTTAACATTTCATGCCTCGAATATGCTCCTAAAGTAAGCAATATCGAAAACATAGATTTTTATGATTTGTTAAAGAAGACGTTCTTAACATTTCATGCCTCGAATGTGTTCCTGAAGTAAACAATATCGAGAGCGCAGATTTATCAAAATATTGAGCAAAATAATGAGAAATCACCAATTATATCCGACTGATTTTAAAGCAGCAAATAAAATTTCATTTAACAGTCGTGGATATAGATGTGGCACATGCAAAATCATGTGAGATTGAGGGGGAGAATTGTGAATTCAATCCCACATCGGTTGGAAGTGACTAAGGCATGTGACATATAAGTTAGTTGTCTCTTAAACTGATTGTCAATCGGGGGAATGGGCCAGTGTGCTGTATGGTTACCCCTTAGCCCAACGATGTACGGAGGCCTGAAGCCTGCTCCTTTGTTGGTAAACATATTATTGTCACTTTAGTGATTATAATCATCCATATATGAAAATTTGGTGCTCCTGTAGAGACCATAGTTCCTACCACCAAAAGTGGATAACACAGAAACAAAACTCATAAAGGGAAATTTTTGGTGCTCCTGTAGAGACCACAATATTAGTAATTTTATTAGTAAAAAATGAGCAAGTGGATTTAATTGATGTTTTAAATTTAAATGCTATTTGAGTTATTGTTCATGGTACTATTTTAGTTACTATTCACTGTACTATTTGTTTTAAATTATTTATTTTATTCATGTGATATCTATGTGAGATAATATGATGTTTTTTGGAATTGTTATGAAATTGCTCCTGAAGTAGCACATGAATATGAAATTGCTCTTGAAGTAGCACATGGATGTATTCTCACTGCTTATAAATATGCATTTATTAATCCTGAAGATTAAATTGCTCAAGCATATATTTCTCCAGAAGAGAATATTACTCTTAAAGAGAGAATTACTCTAAAGAGAAAATTTTCTCTTGAAGAAGCAAATAAATTCCTGGAATGAAATATGTATATGAGATCTCATTATTACTCTGAAAAAGAGAAAAATGCACATGAATTCCTAGCAATGAATTATACGAGAGTTAAATGAGACTGAAATAAAGCTGCTAATAATACATTTGTATTTATGGTCACTCTCGATGAAATATGATAAAGATCTGGGAACCACTAATTGTGGAAAATGTCGACATATAAATTATTGGCCAAATCAAAAAAATATTATACAGGCAGAATTGACTTCACTTGTAAAGCATGAAGTAATTGGACCTGTAGTCAAACACTTGAAGATGTAAAGCTTGTAGGACTTGTAGTCCAAACACCTGAAGATGTAAAGCATATCAATTATGCGTCTTAGAAGGATAAGTTTGGTAGTCCCAGAAAGACTTGATATGCACCTTATGAACGTAGTTAATTCATGCTTATATGGATCACTTGATAGTGATATCTATATGAAAATTTCTGAAGGATTTAAAACTGCCCGAAGTAAATCATTCGAAACCTCGTAACTTATATTCAATTAAGTTACAACAATAGTTATATGGAAATGAAATAAGTATAATACCTGTGTGAGGGTATATTATAATAATTATGTCTCTTTGATAGAGAATAATATTTCATGAAAACCCAAGAAACCAATAATCCCAAGAAATTCAATAGATGTCCATAAAAGGTTAAGAATAAGGGATAAGGTTGAGGGATGAGATATCTTGTGGTGTATGCTAACATAGCTGAGATAATATATTAAGAGATATGTTGAAATTATTGATGTAGATTACTATGAATATATCAAATGGTACATAATTATGTGATTATGATTCCTGAAGAATCATTAATGATAATAACACTAGAAATACTTGAAATTATGAAATCACAATTATTACATAAAGTGTTATTTACCTGGTATTTGATATACATATCATACTTAGGTATATAGTGGTAGTAAATGATATTTACATCTGGTATATACAAATATTACAAGTATTTTCACAACTTAAATCTTGAACTTTGAAACAAGATCTTGAAGCTACAAATCTTCTCGGACCTTTGAGACTTCATTCCCCTTGTGTCGGTGATGAATATTTACTGGTTATTGCATGCCAACAAAGTCTTCTCTAAAGTATATATGCTAGAATATGGAACTGACTGTTTGGAGATGCAAGTTGTAGTGGCAACAACGACACAACTATGATCTACCTAAATAGCCTTATAAAGGATCTTTAGTTATATCCTCGAAATGCATATTTCACCAAAGTTCTCCTATGCAAATGAACTCCAGAAGAGTCATTAAAGCTTGTCATAATCAGGAGGAGTATCAAGAAGTATGCTCCCATTATGTGATGATAAGATCAAATTTCCTTGCTTAGGAAATCATAGTTTTAGATCATCTTTCAAGGTGTTGTCCTACACCTTATGATTTATGTATAGCTTAGTTAGCTATGACAGAAGAGAGTGAGCACAAGGCAGGAGGGAGCAAAGATAAGGACTCGGAAGTCAGCAAGATGAATGAAATAATAAAATGTGATATAGCTTATCATACCACATGTAACGGTGGAGATTGAAACCAGCACAAATCCCTGATGGGTGAGGAGAAATAAAATCACTTCTAAAGGTAGTGATAGAGGAAAGCTTTTCTTTTAATGGAGTTAAGAATAAATATTGGGCATAAATTTTTATGCATCGGTAGAAAATGAAAAGGGATTTCATGAATCAACAAGAATGCTGCATAAGAGCAATGGATGTAAGGATAAATCAGAATGAGTAGATGGAAAGAGTAGAGCCAAATTTATAACCAGAATTTGACTATACGTCTGGATTGAAAATTCAAATCGATTTGAAATTTCTATGAAGTAGACAAATTATTTTTTGAAAATTTGGTGCAAATACTATTTACTTTTTGACAAAAAATAGATTTTCTGAAAACGTATTCAAACTGATTTGAAATGACGGTAAATAAGACAAATTACTTTTTGAAAAACGAGTGCGAAAACTGTTTACTTTTTGACAAAGGCTGGATTTTCTGAAAAATACATCTGCAGATACTGTTGTTGGATTTATTTATTTAAAAGCTAGATTTATTTGAGAAACAGTAAATTTCGCAATTTGAAATTAGTGCTTTTAAATACCCTTCGAATCGCACACTACATCATTCTTTTATCAAAACTCTCTTGATATTTCTCAAGTTCTTGAAATGGCATCCTCATCCTCCATTAACATGGTTCCAGATTTGAATGAAAATTTGGATGCTCAATTTCCTCAACCTTTCATTGTTCCTCCAACTGAAAGGATGCTTGCACAAAGGTATGATACAGAAGCTTTGTATGAGTACCTTGCACTATGTTCAAGAACTATAAGTTCTGTTCAAAATTTAGCTCTGCGCTTAAGAGCTAGGACAGTAGAATTACGAGCCAGAACATCAGAAGTTGAAAGTCTACAACAGTTACTTAAAACAATTACTTAAAGAGGCTCAAATGAAAAATGCGATACTAACACATGAGAATAAAGATTTGACACGTATGCTGGATTCATATGCTAAAGATTTGATTCCAAAGATTAAAGAGTTAGAGCAGTATAATGATCATATTAAAGAAGCACAGAAGAAAATTTTGGATACACTACAAAGGATGTCTGTGACTGTTGCTTCTGCTTCTCAAAATAATCTTGCTCTATGATGTACATATATTATATTTCATTTTTGTACATGCAAAATATTATTTGATCATACAGATATTTGTTTATTTGAAGTAAACACAGATATATCTTGAATATATATATATATATATATATTATCTCTATGATCCATATAATTCCATATCATAAACAAGATTTTTGTTTACCTGAAGTAAACATGGTTATATCGTGAAGATATGTAAAGACATAATATGGTTATATCCTGCAGATATGTAATTCCATAATTACAACCTCCTCAATATAATGTAAAATATATGATTAGCACACCTGAAGTGTGGTAGACATATTTGTGCAACATATTTAATAAATATGTGAACTGTTATCAATTCAAAACAGTTAAACAGTACTGTATGAATCTTATACTACCAGTATTGCATAGATAAGGGGGAGTATATTTATGAGGGGGACATATAGTGCTACCGATAAGGGGGTGCATATTTATGAGATAGGTGGATTCTGGAAAAAAATATATATTAGTTATTTGGTGGACATCCAAGGGGGAGTGTTATGAAGACTGTTTGTTAGATGGTGGATGCCACCAAACTTTATTGCATGCACCTAACACCCCACTCCTACCCCACTCCTATATGTATATATATATATATATATACATATTGAGGGATTTGGAGATATACAAGAGTGTCGGCAGAGAAAAGAAGGAGTGAGACGGAGGGGAAAGAAGGAAAGAAAAGGAGAGAAGAGAAAGGGAGACATAGCCTCTCGCCGACGGTGCGACGACAGTAAAAGAAAGAGAGAATTGTTTTGTATAATTATCATCAATATTAAAATCTCTCCCTATGGACGTAGGCAATTTGCCGAACCACGTAAATACTGGTGTTCATTTATTTTTCTGCTTTGAGTTTTTATTTAATTTCACAACATAAACCATTAATTAGAAAATTCATATTAAAAACAATAAAGCTCATTTCTACCATCCTTGAGGAATTTTTCATGAAGCTCAATGGTCATGACAACTTGGACTCGATCATTTGTATGTCTTACATGTCACTTGTTTGGTTCGAGGAAAAAAAAGGACAATTCTATGCGTCCTCCCGGCCTTTTTGTCCCTCCCTAATACATCTAACCAACTTGGAATAGCTATTTCGAGAAACTGACTGTTGGATTTGATGCTTCAATTATACGTATCATGAATACAAAAAATCACATTGATTCAACGATCGATTTTTCAAAAAATAGACTGTAATGATTTTTCATTATTGTTTACAATTTTTTTTTTTTCAAAATTGCAAATGGCTCCTGCTTCACTTTGGATGCTGGCTTAGCCAATTCCATAATTTAAGAGTCTCATCACACCCATTTGGACTCTGAAATGTATTTAACAAAAAAAAAGAAAAAAAAAAAAAAAGCCAATTTGTAAAAAGTATAACAAAATTAAATTAAAAAAAAAATAGGACCCACGTCTCCTTAAAAAAACAAGCAACCTGAGCTTAATTAAATATGATGAGAAAAGTAGGTTCCTTAGTTCAGAAGTAGACCCATTGGTAGAATCCCACAGATATACCAAATTTCCAGAGGCAATTGCAAGGATATTACTGCAACCCCAATTCATCTAATTCAAATACAACTCATCAAAAGTTTTCTCGGATGACTCTAATTATCAAATCAACCAAACCCATTAAGAAGTGAACAATCCAAAGTTTCAATGATCCAAACAGAATCCGAAAAAGAAAACAAAATAAAAACAATTAAGAAAAATAAATTCCACTAATGTGGATTGCATCGAATTTTCTAATGGTTCACGGATAGATGGATCAAATCTTAAACCAAAATTTTCAAACCAAATGATGGGGCAATATAACACAATTTCTATTTTTGGTGCATTTAAAATGCACAAAAGTAGAGGAGATATCCATATCATTTGGTTTAAAAAGTTTAGTCTAAAATTTGGTCCACTTAGCAATTTTCATTAATATATCTTTCTTGTTGCCAGAAGTTGCTCCTTATTTTTCCCTTTGGTGAGTTTCTACTTTCTAGGACTGCATCTCCACCTTCTCTGAAGTTTCTTTTTTCTTAATATTTACCTGTTCAGGGTGTTAGTTTATATCTTAATATTTCCTTTAGTACCAAAATAAATAAATAAATGTTGCGTCTTCAAAACATTTGAGCAAAGACAACTGTAAATTTGTAATGTAACATGTATAAACATATTTACAGAACCTAATATATATATATATATATATATATATATATATATATATATATATATATATATATATGCATCTTTTCGTCCCGTGATTTTCATAGGGTCAATTGCAAAATAAGTTTTGAAAAATCGACTGGTGGATTAGATACCACTTTGTGTATGCCATGGATGCCACAATTTATAGTGATCAGCGGTCGAAAAAACATAGTAAAAAAAATGGTAACATTTTGAATAATAATAAAAAAAAAATCACAACTTTTCATATTGGCATTTTTCAGAGGCCAGCAGTTGGATCATTGTGATTTTTGGCATGCGTGACATCCATGAGAGGGGTATCTAATCCAACAGTCAGCTTTTCAAAATGTTGCAAGAGGCTAATAATTCAAGTTTTGTAGAGCTTGTGTTATGGATTTAGGAACTCTGCCACTACTTTCTAGTCAAGTCATGGAAGTATATATTTAATTACTTTTGAGTTAATAGGCAAGTGTAAAATATAAAATTGTAAAAAAGGAAAAAGAAAATCAAAAACGTAAAATACAAAGAACATGGGGGAGCCCAACAAGGCAACAACTAACAAGAATTATAAGTTCAATAGTCACACCAAGAGCCTAGCTATTGAAAATAATTGTTAAGACATGCTTCATGCATCCTTAGTCAATTGTCGACACACCGTCATCAAAGTCCAATGAATTACACTATATTCATTCATTCAACAAAAAAAATAAAAAAACATAAATACAATTATTGCTGAATTGAAGCACAAGAACAAGAGCTAAAAAAACAGCTGCTAGACATTCTTTTCAATTGCATGCAACCATTTGCAGTCTACCCTTCTGTTGGCATCTGTGGGGCAAATGGAGTCGTGGTATGTGACTTATCTTGCACCAATCCTCCCCTCGTTCCTTCTCACATCGCCTCACCAATTCAGGACATCCCCAAATCGATAAAGTATGGAGTTGGGTTAGGCTTTGAATGGTGGCTGGAAGTGAAGCAAGCTTTGGGCAATCATAAATGTGCAGGGATTGAAGACAGGTGAGGTTTTCCAGCCAATCGGGCAGTGATGCTAGCTCTGGATAAAACGATATTGATAGAGATTGCAGTGCAGTGACATGTTGCAATACCTCA
>JAESVK010064057.1:0-10559 GCA_017140935.1 Hamamelis virginiana
CTAATTAACCTAATTAACATGCCTTTAGGGCTTTAACAAAGCTTACTTTGGGGTTTAAATTTTTGAAAATTTGAGCACTTATCACACCCCCTAACTTAAACTTTGCTAGTCCTCGAGTAAAGCAAAATAAACATAAAAAACGAACTTAAAATGCCACTTTTGCAGGGAATCGCGATTGCATTTAGCGTATGCAATAAGCCTTTAAACCCCTAGGTTACCCCTAGTGGACGAGTTGTAGTCTCGTGAGGGTTTGCAGAAATGATGTCCACAAACATGTAGAAGTTTTCTCATGCACATCAACAGTATTTCTCAGTTTATGACATTTCAATAAAGGCAAAGTCGTGAGTTTTCCTCACTTTAACAAGAAAATAAGTCAGAATTCGAAATACTATCAAAAAAATAGCTCAAGGCATGATATTCAAAATTCAGAGTGTGTGTGTGAATTAGCCAACAAAATATACCTTCAATTGTAAAGCTTACACCACTCGAATTTATATTAGAATTGCAGTTTTGACTTTAAATCTCACCAAGATAATCCACCCATGAATAATTCGTTCAGAGTTAGGTGAAATTATATGCACTCTCATTATGCGAGGAGAATTTATGTATATCAAATGCAAAGTATGTCTCGCATATTAATTCATTTTGAAAAACGCTGATAAGAAAAAAATATGAGTCTCATGATAGGAATGTTAAATACTGAGAAAAAAAATATGCCATAAAATTATGTTCGAATCATTTTCGATTTCCAACTCATACCAATTTTCAAGATCGGGTAGGACTTTATGGGCTTAAAATTGTTTTTGGTTCAAAGCTGGAAAACAAACAGATATGTGATGGTTTAAAACTTAGTTGAGGTTGTGTACCCAACCATCACATAAACATATTCCTAGATATAATTGAAAAACGAAAATCACCCAAACACAAAAACAACACCCAACCCATAGTGTAGAAAACTCAGTACCAAGCTTTCTTAGCAGACTTAATCTTTTAAAGAAAATTGAAATCATCAAAGGTCTATCTACTGATTGTATTTTTTTTTCTTATTCCTTTTCTTTTTTTTTTCTTTGACAAAGGCACTCCAACTCCCTTGTCCCCTTTTATTCAGATTAAAAAAAAAACTAACCTGCTTAGTTTTAAAACTTGACACTTACCACACTGAAGACACCAAACGAAAATACTCAACACACACTACACTGTTTTCATTCAAGAATCTCTTCACCTAAGTTTTACCCTGGGCTTCTTAAGCTGCGCAAGAAAAGAAAACTTTAAGGCTCAAATTAGGTGCTAGCGGTAATGTAATATTGAAAGAATTTAAGTTCAAATTTCAAAGAAGGCCTACAATCATTTCTCAAAAGCTAGTATAATTTTTCCACTTTCCATGATTTTTTATTTAAAAAAAAAATATGACATTATTTATTCTCACCATTCAACCGAAACAAATGATTAATGAGATTATTCAACGGAATATACTGCGCTTTCGAAAAAATTGTTAAGAGTAATTGTAAAATAACCCTCCAATAAAAGAATGGTTCAACAACTCACAATTGTTATAAGTCTCCACTATTTTACCTCAAGATTTCCAACCAATGTTCACTAATCATTAAAAACATATTTATATGGCTAATAGTGCAGACGAATTCTAAATCTGACTACAAGTCATGAGTTAATACAGAAGATAGTAAATAAAACTAAAACTTAATTTACAAGTTGAAGCAGTAATATTCATAACTAAAGACTCCATTTTATGCATAAAACACGAAATTACTTATGATATTTATGGGAATTTTTTTTTTTAAATTTATAAACCAAACTAAATCCTTCCCCCAACTTAAATCAAATATTGTCCTCAATGTGGAAAACGAACACACAATATAATACAAAAGACAAAACAAATATATACAATAAGAGCTATGTACAAATATTTACAAAATATTTATAGAAAATGAACATGTGTCTGTAGACATCCATTTTTGACTATGAGAAAGGTCATGAATGGTTGCCTAGGTTTTGAGAAGAAATAGGATGTTAAAACCCTAAGTTGCCAGTTTTATTTTTGTAGGTAGGTAGTTAGAGGTCATTATCGCATGTAGGTTTTTGGGTCAGATTGAATCGGTTCTTTTTGCATTAGGTTTTTAGAGAGTCCATAGATGTTCCTGTCAAGTTTCATCGCATTCCGAGTTAGGCTCGATAGGTAATGAGGTTTCTTGTGACCTAAAGGGCAAAATTGTCATTTTAATCACAAAAGTTCCTAAAAGCTTTCGAATTGGTTTCAGATTATCCCGAAGCTTTGACATAGGTAATTAGGATGTGTTTGGTAGCTAAGTTGATCAATGGCAAGGTCTGTTAAGCCTTCTGGCTCATGATTGGCTCTTAAAGCCCAAGGGGCCATTTCAAGCTTAGATTAGGGTTTCAACCGAGAACGACCGGGATTCGATCTTTTTGTCAAAATGAAGCTTTCACAAGCTTCAAAACACTTTCTTAAACTATTTTAAAACTTTTTTTGAGAAGAAGAAATGATTTTGAAAGCAATTGGTTAGCAGATTTTAAAACCCTAATTTGGGCCCGACAAGCCCTAAACAGCTAATCGGTCGACTTTTCCCTAAAATTTTGACTTTGGTCAATGCATTTTCACTTCAAACACTTCTCAAAATATGGAGAATCGAATAATGATCATTTTGGCGCTCGAATCGTCGAATTTGGACTTAAAATGGACCCGAAAAGCCGAAAAAAATCGAAACCGGGCCGAATCGGGCTGAGACAGGCCCACATAGGGCAAAATAAGGCTCAAGGATCGATAACCATCCACCAAGGGACGGCCAACCATCCTAGAGGGACGGCCAACCATCCCAAGATGGATGGTCACTCGAGCCTTTGCCCAATAGCTGTTATTTTTCAGTCTTTCTCCTGCCCGGGACTCTTCCAAACCTTGCCATGTGTCTAGCTCGGCCTTGAGGACTTTGGAATGAGTTTAAATAATTTGGAAGGCTGATTTGTGGCCCTCGAATCATTCCTAAGAGATTTAAACTCAGTCATTGATCAATTCCAAGCTTCCCTATAAATAGAGAGCTTTGAAAGCAGTTTGAGGACACACAGAGAGCTATAGAAAACTCATATGGCATTTAAAGAGCCAAATTGGTAGAGTAAAGCCTCAAGGCATTACCCCAACCCCCTAAGAAACTTTAGTTGCATCTTTGAAGTCCTTGGAGTCCTTGGAGTTTGAAAAAGGAGCTAGGAGCAAGGGAGGAGGGAGTAAAAGAGGTTAGTATAATTGTGAAGTTTGTTTTAAGTATTTCTTCTTCTTCTTCTTCTCTTTCATTCTTCTTTTATGTTCATACTAGGCTAGGGATGGGTACTTAAGTTGAGTATTCAAAAGTTAGGATAAGTTGAATATAGGATAGTTAGTATATAAATAAGATTTTGCATATCAAGTTTGGGTGTTTTAAAATAACTTTTGCATATAGGGTCTTAGTTTCTATTTAGTATACATGTTAGCATCTTTTAGTATTTTTGGGTGAATCAATAATGGTTTTAAAGCCATTTAAAGTGTGTATTCAAGTCTGCCCAGATTTGAATATCCACTTTAATATGACTTAATCACCATTCTTAATCCACTTTTTGCATAGTTTTACATATGGTAATATAAGCATATCATATTAGGATGCATATTAGATCATTTATACATCATTTTATTCATTATTTTCTTGAGTTTTAATTCATTGTAGAATCACTTTCAAATCTGTCCAAGGTTTAAAAGTGACTTAAAAGTGGATTAAAAATCGTTTTTTAGGATCAAACTAACATAGAAACATGCCTAGGTTCACATAGATAACTTAGATTGCTTTTAGGACATTCCTCGTGCATTGTTTACATTCTTGATTGCATTTTTTATGTATTTTCCAGAAATTCCAGCATGCATGATTGTAGTATATTAGGTCATTAGATTAACTTAGGATTAGATAGAGACCCTAGGTTTAGGAAGGTCACTTGACCGTCCCTAGGACTTCCCTTTGTTGTAAAGATTGCATTCAAATTCAAGTATTCGATTGAGTCTAAGAGTCTATCTTCGAGAGAGATTTTAAAAATGATTTTTGTTAAAAATGATTGATTTATTAAATGGTTATTTCATGAAATAGGAATCTTTTAAAAGAGTTTATATTGAAAACAATTTCTTTGAAAAAGAAATGATTTTTGGAATAAAATTCCATGGATAATGATTTTGAAAAAAAGAAGTTTAAATTAAGGTTTACTTCGAGAAGATAAGTTTTATCTTTTAAAAATTCTAAATGCATTGGAAATCTTTTAATTATCAAATTATTTCGAAAAGCAATTTTGAAAGGATAAAAACTCTCGAAGATAGTATATGAGATAAAGTCGAACACTTTTAAATGATGTAGTTCATTACAATAGGAGAGTCCTAGGGTGATCGAACTACGTGGACTTTGATTCTTATCAAGAAATTGGTAAGGTACATAGGCAGTCAATAGGACGCAAGTCCAATCTTAAGTTGACCGTGTGTCTCCTAAGGTCTTTAGGATTTGTTTACTTTTTTATTATCTATTATTATTATTATATATGTAATATTATTCTTATTTTTCTTGGTTGATCAGATATGATAGGTTGTTTTTTATAAGATTTTGATAAAGCCCAAAAATAATTAAGAGACCTTTAATTAGGGTGAGATGGGTGCCTACAAAGACGAGTCTTGGAACCTTCCCATCTCATAACATAGCCCCCGAATCCAAACTTTGATTCGAAGACCATGCTTTTCCAAAAATGGGGTCATTGTTTTATTTTAAATAAAACTCTTTTTTGTGGTTTCCTTATTCCCTAAAAATAAGGTGGCGACTCCTTGTTTTATCAAAATCCATTCATTTTTCAAAAACCCAATCTAAGTGGACTCCCACAATAGAGAAGGATAATTAGGGTTGGATGACCTTGAGTGGATAATAGAGACGGATAATAGAGAATGATAAATGAGTAGATAAAAGAGAAGGACAAATCGAGAAGGATAATTATCTACTAATCCACGATGATAAGTGAATCCAATCCTAAATAAAAAAGAGAGCTTTCAAACGGAGGGGGGCTCGAATGTGGCGGGTTCACAAATTGGCGACTCCGCTGGGGATGTCGAGGGCTAAACTCTAAATGATTGTTTTTGGACTTTTCAATTTCTTAATAAAATCAACCACTGGCATTTGCATGATTGTTTGACTTTGAATTCTGTATTGTATGAGCATTGACTCTGCATGTTTAGGACGTTGTATGCTAAAGCCAACGATGAGCCTAGCCCTGGGCCCGGTTTCTTTGACTCTCGGGTTCCATGTATGCGAAAGCCATCACTTTTTTTGCCATGTACCCTCGGGTATATTAAATGGACCAATCACGTACTGTTGGACCCACGTGGCATTCCTGATGTCACATGTGGTTAGGTATATCGATTGGACCAAGCAAGTAAGGGACAGTCAGCCTACCCTTTGCATTAGTCTATGTAAACTGTCTCTAGAACACATACCCAACATCGCTTGATCACACACTATTGTAATGTTATGCTGCCGGATTTACCCCCGATTTTGTCTGAGCTTTGATTGTGAAGTGTGTAGAACCATTAAGACCTTGGATTGTAGGACTAGACTTTATGAAATGCCCTAAACTCTTAAAGGAAATGTCCTTAAAGAGTTAAGGTACTTGATGAAGGTTTAGTACCTTACATATCCTTGGACTTAGGCCCATAGTAGTGTTATGCTGTCCGAATAGTGATGTCTGTTTATAGACCTTAGGTGAGTTTGAAGTGTGGGCTTTAGACCCATACTCTTTGAATGGAAGGTATAGGCCTACGATGAGATTAAAATGTGAGTTTAGGAGTTTTTGATGAGATTCTTGCTGGGGCTTTAGGCCCATCTTCATAGGGAAGAATGTGAGAAAGTAAGATCGATGTGTGGGCTTTGAGCCCATGCTTTGCGAGTGTGTAGTCTGTTATCCCTTTTCATCCTTTTTCACACTGGAAGCTCTCAGTTAATTCAAGTCCTTTCCCGTTTCTTTCCCAGTATTTTGGCTTGGCATCGTGATTCTAGTGGTTGGCTATTTAGCTCGAAGAGTTTACCTGTTGATCCAAATATGTCAAGTCACGAAGATCATACCCCTACCGTTGTTGGAACTAATGGGAAGACAACTGATGAAAAGATTGATGCACTGTTGAAAATAGTCCAAGAGTTGATCCATAAGATAGAAGAGGAGGATACGATGCGAGCCCATGTCAACCCTTTGTTCGATAATGTTGATGAGGAAGAGTGTTTCCTTAAGCCCAAAGTACCTATTGAACCTGCCAAGTCTGGTACAGATTTTGTTCAGCCCATTGATATGGAAAAGGAGCCCAAAGTCCCTGCCTTCTTTTCCACTGAGCCCATATTGTTGAGTAGTAAGGTGGAAGCTCTAGAAAAAGCCTTGAAAGGTATTAGGAAATCTGATGATCTGGTGGACATGTAGTCGTTATCCCTATTCCCTAAAGCCCGAATGCCTGCTCATTTTAGGATGCCTGAGTTAGAGAAGTTTGATGGGATAGGTTGCCCTAAGACCCATTTGAAGATGTATGTGTGGGCCATGCACCCTCGAGGGGCCGATGATGACCTGCTGGCCCAAATGTTCCATGAGACATTAGCAGGATCCACTCTGAAATGGTTTCTGTCACTGGATGAGTCGAGAATGAAGACTTGGGAGGATGTATGCACCGAGTTCAGTAATCACTACAGGTATAACATGGAAGTTGATGTCACTAGGAGAGATCTAGAGACTACTAAGCAAGAACCTAAGGAAACTTTCTTTGCCTTCATCACCCGTTGGAGGGCCAAGGCTTCTAAAATGCCTAACCGACCCGAGGAAGAAGAACAAATCCGCATGTTGGTAAAGAATTTGCTCCCAGTGTTTCACAAACACCTGTTTTCCCAATATCTTCCCAATTTTCGAGCCATGGTTGCCGCTGGTACCCAAGTGGAGGACGCCCTAGGCAGTGGAGCCCTCGGAACCGATGAACCCTACAAAAGCCCCCGACCTGTCATCAATGGGAAGACCACCGAAGTCAATACCATATCTCAGCCTACTCCATTCACTCAACCCTTTTCCTTGGGAAATAAACCATTCAGAAAATTTACCGAACTCCATATGCCATTGGAGCGAGTCTTTGAGAAATTGAAAGATCGAGAATTGTTCCAACCTTTAGAGCCCAGGCATGTGCCTAACCCATTACCCGAAAATTACAACGAGAATGAGTATTTCCATTTCCATCAGTCCAAAGGCCACAATATTAATCGTTGTATCCGTCTTCGCCATGAAATCCAAGGCCTCATAGACAACAAGACTATTTCCCCACCTTGTCAACCTAATGTCACCCAAAATCCATTCCCTACCCATGCTGTCCCACCACCCGCAAATATTAATGTCATTCATGCCAACCCTTATGTCCACTGTGAGCCTATCTGCCCTCACCTTTCATTCCCTACCTCCATAATTGAGATGTTTCATTACTGTCAGGCCCGTGGGCTCATTACCCCATACAAACCAAGATCCAAGAAACTTTACTCCCAATACCATGCCACTTCTAGCCATGACACGGAATCCTGTGATACATTACGGAATATTGTACAAAGGTTCATTGATCAAGGTCTGATTGAAATCCCTCAACCCTTCACTAGCCCAAGGGGGCTTTATTGTTCATGGAGACAGTTTGAGAAATATACATTCCTGGGTTTTAGTTCAAATGGGTTTCCCGAGCCTCGTGAAGTAGGTCAGTCGTCTAAGAATGGTACTAATCAGTGGGCTCTCAAAGAAAGGTTTAAAGTTAGAGATCCTTCTGTGGATTTGATGACAAAAAGAAATAGGAGGTTTAGTTTCTACGTTCTCTACCCTGAAGGTTCTTGTGAAGCTAAGATGACAAAGATTGAACCCATTAGACCTAAGGCTGGAGCAAAGAAAGCATTCTCTAAGACTAGGACTAGTCAATGGGAGTTGCGAAAGAGATATGAGGCCGGAGATCCCGAAGTAGGTCTATTGGGGGAACCTAGTGGAAAATTCGACTTCTATGTCCTTTACCCTAAAATAAAGAAGCCTACCTTTGAAGAACCCATTATTCATTCTGGTTGGGGTGATATCCCCGACTCACTTAAAGAAGATGTACATACGGTTCAGGTTGAGCCTAAAGATCCAAACCTCATCCTTTCTGAGAAAGTTAGCCAAAGTGTCCTTAAGAAGCATTTTAAGAATAGAATCTTCACGACCAAGACCACCGATATGAATGGGAAAGTCCATTACCGAACTGTTTATCCAAGGCAACCATGGGTCACCCAATGTTTCAAATCAAGTTCGACTTCTGCCGAGTCTACTATAGATGATGGGTCAGAGAATGAGATTGATATCATAGAGTGGAAAGATTTGATGAACACACCTGAGGAGATAGCAGATATTTGGGCCAGTGATGAGGAAGATGTTAACCATGTCACTAGAGGAGGTTGTCATTTTAAGCCTACTAACTTGAAATCTGACAATGCTTTAGGAGAGTTAGAGAGATCCCAACGCATTGAAGTTCAAGAAGAAGATGAAGAGATATTGAAACAGCTTAAGCGTACTCCAGCCAATATTACTATTTGGGACTTTTAATGGCTTCTCAAAAGTACAGGAAGACAGTACTGTGGCTACTCAACCAAGTTCAGATTCCCATCAATACTTCACCCGAGGGTTTAGTCAGTCTGGTCAGTCCAGTTCAGCATGGGCAATCGATATCCTTCACGGAGTCAGACCTTCCGAAGAAGGGACCTAACCACTTGCAGGCTTTGTATGTCACTGTGGATGTTATGGGCAAGAGAATTCCTACAGTGTTAATAGACAATGGGTCAGCTTTGAATGTGTGTCCTCTCAGTACCGCCACTTCCTTGGGCATCGAACCGTCAGAATTCAAGCCGTCAGGGCAAACTGTGAGAGCGTATGATAACACTCGAAGAGAAATAGTTGGCATGGTCACCTTATCTCTAGTTATTGGGCCTGTAGAGTTCCAAGTTGATTTTCAAGTGTTAGATGTGCCTGCTTGCTTCAACCTCCTACTTGGTAGACCGTGGATCCATCTAATTGGGGCTGTACCTTCCTCTCTCCATCAGAAAGTCAAGATTCCCTACAAAGGTTCAGTGGTGACATTAAAAGGAGATTCCGAGATCACTCATACTCGTGTACCCATCTGTGAGATCAAGCAAGAGTTTGAAGGGATGTCTTTGTCGGGCTTTGAGTATATACAGTGTGTAGAAGTTGAGTCAGAGTGTAAGGAGAAAATGGAGCTAGATCACAGTCCGTATGGAAATATGCAAGTGAGTAAGATCATGAAAGGCATGGGTTTCTTTCCGGGAATGGGCTTAGGTCGTCGTCATCAAGGCACACCTAGTCCTATTAAGTACACTTCGGCAATTCATCCTTTTGGATTGGGCTATCATGTTAGAAGTATGCCCTAAAACCAATCCTAAAGGGTATATTAAGTTTCATATTATCTATATATGGAAGGTATAACTTATCTAATATGTTCTCACATATATGATAAGGTCCATGAATAAATGATAAGAGAAATATGCATCTCAAAGAGTTGAGATAGAGAGACTGATATTTCTCATATACATATATTCTAAAAGAGTTCCTACTCAAAGGTTTATTAAAGTGGATATTTAATTAACCGTATGAAGAGTAGCACAGATTTAAACCAACTCATATGGAGGATAGGTAGTCTTTCCTATCAGTGTAGTGACACTTAGGTTAATCTGTGGGTGCATATTAGAGAATATGTACACTGAACATGATCTGCAAAGAGTATTCCTATGGTAGTTCTGTCAAAGGAATATTCTAGTGTTATGTCCAGTAATTTGGTAGTCCTTAGACCTGAGACACCATAGCTGTCTTGTGCATAGGTTGCTAGAGTTTGATAGTATCTTGTACAGCCTTATCCATTAGGTTGTAATCGGTGCTTATTGGCTCTAATGAGTTATGCATGAAGATGGATGAGTGTGCAATAAGGGATCATCACTCTCAGTTATATGAGAGAGAATGTCAGGATAAGTTCACAAAGATAATTCTCAAAGGGAACCTCTGGCCAGAGTGATAGGTAAACAGTGAAAAGAGTTTCACTGCGATTACCTTATTGAGATTATATTTTGTGGAACAGATATCAAGTGGTTGAGATAGGGTTTGACTAAAACCATACCTATTATCTTAACTGTGACATTAGGGGATGAAGGATTAAATAACATGAAGGGTTCACATAGTTCTGCTATTCACCTAAACCTAGGGTATGTCATGATATGTTGCTAGATGTCACTCATGACCAGTGAAAGCCTATTGATAAAGTGTTATCAATGAGGGCAAAATTGGAATCGTTCCAATTGAACCTTAAAATAGAAAGTTTCTATTTTGGGAGACATAGAGATGTCCCTGTCACTGCTAGGTTAGGGTGAACCCAAAGGGTCACACACAATAGAGAGTAAGTGAGTTCCTTAAGCTTGTGGGAGGGGAATCCTATCATGGAGTTTGTTTGA
>JAESVK010064059.1:6034-16908 GCA_017140935.1 Hamamelis virginiana
ATAACTAAGTTGTAGTAATCAAAGCCCACATAAGCAACTATAATTACGGTGTGATTATTCCTCAGAAGCAGTTCAAACAGTGGCAGCATTCAAACATGTGACAACTATCTGTTAAATGTCAATGCTGCCAATTATAGCTTGGGGCACCATTACATCTGTGGTAATTATTGCTTTACCATTAGTAGAAAGCTGGGAAACATATATAGCCTTACAATGATATTTTTGGAAAGGTCATCTCATAAAATTTATATTCTAATAAGGAATTTTTGGCACAATAGAAATAAGGTGGTTTTAAATAGGATTCTAATTTCATGGGGACTATAAATAGACTATCCACTAACTCAAATCTATCCTTGTTGAGAACAAGAATAATTTTAAAGGAGAATAGTCATCAAATAGATATGCTGGATTTTCCCAAGGCAATATACAGGGGAAATTAACATACAGATGTGACTGTGGAACCCATTTCTCAAGGTAACTAACCTTAAAATCATTTTAGGGAAAGTAGACCCTCAAGAGTCCCCCATTAATTAAATAACCACATATATGCAGTCTGAAATAATCATACATGCATGTATATATAGAGAGATTAGAAAAAGAGGGAAAAAAAATAAATTTGAAAAGAGTCTCAGATATATTGTAGAATAAAAGTTCATATATATTTGTTTAAGTAGTACATTAAATGATTCATGATAATATTCCTAGCTAGCAGACTTGTACTCCCTCGAGAGAGAGATGCTAAGTACAGAAATTTTAATTGCAGCAGCATATAGTCCTTAGCCTCTGGAGTAAATAATAAAGAGAATGGACAAAAAGAAAGTGAGAATTAAACAGTAGAGAGAGGAGAGTGAATATTTCTGCATTGTCTTAGACCTAGCCTTTTGACTGTTTGTGTTATGTTTTCTTGTGTTTGTATCTTTTTGTGAATATTTTCAAGAGAGATAGTTTCATAACCCACAGAGCCTTTTGAGATAGTTTCAAAAGGAGGAAATTTTATAAAACAGCTATGAAGCCAGCCCCACTCCACTTGAAAAATGTTAAGCAATTAAGAAACAAAGTTCTTATAAAATGAGCATAGCAAACATATGGATGTTAGGATAATTTAACAAGAAGAAGAAATGACATAACTTGGGCACAAAGGTAAGAGGTAGATCGAATTGGGGATAACATGAGAGATAAGTCATTTGAGATGTTTGGCCATGCCTATTTAAAATTAAAAACCAACCAATGAGAAATGATGCAGTAGAAGTTGATAGCATAGCATGGATGAAATCTTAATTTAAGGTAATTCAAACACCTTATAATTATGGATCCACCCCTTGCCCCTTCACTCACACCCTATTCAATGGTACCAAATAACATACCTGTTTGATTACTTGTGCTCTCCTATATGTAAATCAAAAACAAAAATGTGATTGAAATCTTAATTTAAAATGGGGGCAGCACACTTTTAGATAAAATGCACACAGATATTAGATAAACCTTCGAGCATATCTCAAGCAGCACACCTTTTGAGGAACAGCACACCCATAATATTGCACCATTGATTATCCAGATTATGCATAACTTTCTGCCCAGCATTTATTTTCTCTCATAGCTTGGCCTACAATGACATGGTGAGGTTTTTCTCTATCTAGTTGCTTGTGGCCCCTGGCTTTAAGAGTGGGTGTGGTCCTTGGGCTTGTCCTAATTGCCTAGTGGCCATAAAGTGGAGCATTATATATTATGGGGGATGAAAATGAGTAATGACATGTCTATGCCTACCCATGGAAAGGAAAAAACATGAAAAGGGCAAAAACAGGGTAGTTTTGTGGACTTTACTGCTCATGTGCATATTATTGCATATAAGTAAGAGATGGAAGAGTTATGGGACTCAATCTAAAAATGGAGTTGGGTTAATTCAAAAGAACCTGACCACACTTTTTAAAGTGGTGGGAGATTGAGGATGAGACAGTGTCAAAGGTTATTAATTGGCACTTTCAGTAGTTAATTATGAGATATTATGAGTTGCTCAAAACCAGTACCCACAGTCCCGCATGAGAGAAAACATTCAAGATGGATAAATTAATCAAAGGCAACTAAGAAAGGTTTTACCTATTTCTCAACATTTCGTGCCATAGATTTTAATGTACACATTTGCACCTTAAAACAGCTCTACCCAAAATCAAGTTGTTTTATCCATGATGAAAATACATTATAGTATTATACTACCATTTCTTTAAGGAAAAATATTATGAGAAATAAAAGGAAAGAAGGAGAATACAATGAGAGATCACACAAGACCAGAAAAAAGGAAAAGAACAGGAAGCTCAACAACACAGCAGGACATCAGAAGTCAGAACCTAAGGCAGCATATTATCAGGTGTCAAGGCGGTTTGGGCTTAAGGTAATTCAAACACCTTATAATTATGGATCCACCCCTTGCCCCTTCACTCACACCCTATTCAATGAGTCCACGCACAGTGCAGACTCATTGAATAGGCTCACTCATTGTCCTTGCAACCATAGAAGCCTTTAAGCACTAAGTGGGAATAGCTCCCTTTGGCTTGATGATTCAACCAATAGAATTATGCAACACAAGCTACTGAATCCCTGTATAAAGGTTATCCTGGTCCATTTCAAGGGGGTTAGAAAACTCATTAAAACTTTGGGATAAACAAGGACCAAAGCATTTCCACTCCCTCCCCTGGTTGCCTTCTTCTCTCATCTGCAGTTACACTCTTGCTATCTCATCAAAACGGATGTCACTAGCACTAATAGTTCACCTTGCTCTCACCACAAGAACTTGCCTATCAACATAAACAAGCAACGCCTACGGTATGATAAAAAATTCAGGGCACCAAAACCAATTATGGCCCATGCTACTTCTCAAATGGTCATTATCATAGATCCTCAATCAAGAGAACCAATATAGCAGTGTCACGATCCAATCCATAATTTTCATCAAAAAGAGGAATAGCAGTCATGATCATTGTAATGTTAAATTAAATTTGCTCGCAAGATTACTGAGCACACTGACGTTATTCTATAGCTAGTATTGCGATATTGACCATAATAAGAATGCCCTTGAAACTATTTGCTCAACAAAACAATTCACCCAACAAAACAGATTTGTCTCCCCAACTAATCATTCAATTTTAATGTCAACTCAGACCAAATGATGCCAGTTGACTATGCAACAACACCATAGAGATTACTCCAAAAGAATGAGTTCGAAAAAGGAATACGACTAAGGTACCTGTATAACATACCTGTTTGATTACTTGTGCTCTCCAAAATTTCTGTGTTTGTTAGGCAATCACCAGAAAGAACCAGAACCAATAGAAACCCTAAATGCAAAGAAAAATAAAATAAAGAAAAAACAAAAGATACATACGTTCTAGAAGACTTGGGCTACGCCGGCGATCTTCTCAGATTGCACCAAGGGGCTTCGGCTTACAATTGAGAGGGTGATTGAGGGGAGATTGATCCAGACTGCGCGCGGGGTGAGGGGTGTTCTGCACTTCTGCTTTTAGGGTACGTAGATAGGAAGGGGTGATCGTGATGATCTTCTCATATTGCGCCAAGGGGCTTCGGCTTACAATGGCGGATGATTGAGGGGAGATTGAAGCAGACTGCGCACGGGGTGAGGGGTGTTCTGCACTTCGGCGTTTAGGGTACGTAGCTAGGAAGAGGTGATCGTGATCTTCTCCAATAAGGAAACTGAGCATGAAGAGGGATAACAGGGATGGAAACTGAAGGGGTTTTAGCGCCAAAACTCATAATCTTATTAAGCGCCAATACCCAAACGACTGCGTTTAGGGTATTTTTATATTTTAAATAATTATTTGGGTTTATATCGTAACACTTTTTGCAACTTTACCATGAGAAGATTTCTATATCGCCAAATGTAAACCACAATTAGGAAATCTGACCGTTGGATTAAATGAACTTCTTATGAATTTTATGTTCACCAAAAATCACAGTGATCCAACGGTCAATTTTTTAAAAAAAAAAAAAGATTAAAAAAAAAAACTTAAAAAACGATAAAGAAAAAAAAAGTGACAATTTTTCACTGTGATTTTTCAAAAATTGACCGTTGGATCACTGTGATTTTCGGTGATAATGAAATTCATAAGCAGTTAATCTAATCCAACGATCAGTTTTTTAAAGTATGATATGCATTCGGCCCTATAGAGGCCGATGCACCTTATAATATAAGCCCTGGTTAAATAATCAATAGTTTTATAAAAAAAAATTATTTAAAAATGGAGTTTGCTAATTATAAGGTGAAATTGTGTGTGTGAGAGAGAGAGAGATCTAGAGAGGCGCCAATTGTAAAACATAGTTTGAAAAAGTGGCCGTTTGAACAAAAGTCACAAATTTTCAAATTTGAAAAATAAAATATATTTTTTCAAATACCTTATAAAAGATTTTCCACTTATATGTTTTTTCATTAACTAGAAATTAATGCACCACGTGCATATTGCACGTATAAATTTTTGCAGAAAAAAATATTTTTTAAAAATCAAATATAATTTGAACAATATAATTAAAATTTTAATAATTAAGATTATTATAATTTTTTCATTAAAAAAATTTGAGAGATCTAAATGATATTAAATTGATATATGTGAACTTAATAAACCGTAAAATTTTCGTACAAATTATTTATTTATTTTTAAAAAGTGACAAATATAGCAGGAAAACTATATTTGTTTTTTTTTTGTTTTTTTTTTTTTAAATTGAAATAGGAGTTAGAAAGTAAATTATTCTGTATTTTATAGTAATTAATTATTTGAAAAATCATGTTTTATATAGAAATGAATTAGCATTTGAAATAATTTAATTTAATTAAGAATATTTTTACTCCATTTAGTATAATTTCATATAAGCGAAATTTAGGAAAATTATTATTACAAATTTGAGAATAAATTAATATTCCTACGTAATTTTAATTTATTTAGAAAACTTATTTATTGTGATGGGTGGAATTTTAAGAGACGATGTCAATTTATATATTTTTAAAATTACATAGGGATATTTTGAACAATCAAAAGATTTTCCCACAATCACACTATTGCACCACGTGCTATGCGCGTTATAATTTTTTGGGCAATTTCCTTGAATAATCCCATGTTTCCAAAATATTACGCCTACGAACCCGATCCAAAACTAATTTCGCAAATATTTTTTTAGGACATAAATACCCTCCACTCATATGAGTATTTACAATTAATTTGATCATTGAAATGGTCAAAATTTTTGTACGGGTGAATTAAAAAAAATCGAAGAGTCACCAATAATCAACACAATCCATAATTTTGTGTATAATCCCCGATCCCCAATAATACAAAGGATCACCAGAATTACAAATAATCATAAATCCCCAATATTACTAAGAATACCCAATTAATAGAGTAGACGAGATTAATTTGATTGATTTGATGTTCTTGGAAAGCGCAAACTAAATGAATGACATGCATGAAGTTGACGTGACATAAAGTGGATTGAGTATTTTAACAATATTGGTGATTATTAGATAAATTGGGGATTGGGGATTCTGTTTATTTTTGGGGATTATACATAAAATTGTGGATTCTGTACAAAAAATTCAGGAGGCATTTATTGAAAGACCCGCATTAAATTTTGATGTGACATAAAGTGGATTGGGAATTATTAACATTATTGATGATTATTAGATAAATTGGGGATTGGGGATTTTTATTTTTATTTTTTGGGATTATACATAAAATTGGGGATCCTGTACAAAAATTCGGAGGACATTGAATGACTAGCATTAAATGTTGACGTGACATAAAGTGGATCGGAGATTCTTAACAATATTGGTGATTATTAGATAAACTGGGGATTGGGATTATACATAAAATTGTTGATTCTATACAAAATGGTCAAACTTCAATTTTAAGGGTAATTTTATCCAAAAAAACAGTAATAGGTGTATATCCGTAATATGTTTGGATTGGGTTCATAGGCGTAATATTTTGGAAACTTAGGATTATTCATGGAAATTACCCTTATTTTTTTATAAAAAATAAAAAATGTAAAACCTTCAACTTTGAGTGATAGAGTCATCAATACAATTAAGATAAAATATCAAAATTTTATTTAAATAATTAGAAATTTTCCCTTTTTTTTCCCTAAAAATAAATATATAAAGTGTGAATCATATAATATTTAATTTCTCAAGTAAATGACCCTTGGATTAGATGAACTACTTATGAGTTTATGCCCACCAAAAATTATAGTGATCCAATGGTCGATTTTTGAAAAATGCTACAATTAATGAGAAGTTGTGAATTTTTTTGTTCTTTAAAATATTATCAGTTTTTTTTTTTTTTTCAAATTTCCAACCATTGGATCATTATGATTTTTGGCGAACATGAAACTAATGAGTATTTCATCTATTCCAACGGTCGGTTTTTCAAAATAAATCGTTGGATCTCTGTGGATTTATCTTTGTCGTTGGGCACGAGTTACCATTACTGGCGGTGTTATGTTAGCCGTGGATAAAGCATTTAAATTGCCTACGGTTTTGTGTTTGTCGCCGGTAATGAGTTACCATTACAGACGGTGTTATGTTAGCCGTCGATAAAGCACTTAAATTGCCGACGGTGTTATGGCAGCCGTCGATAAAGCGCTTACATTACCGACGGTGTTTTGTATGTCGCCGGGAACGAGTTACTATTACCATCGATGTTATGGTAGCCGTCGACAACGCACCTACATTTCCCGACGGTGTTGTGTTTGTCGTCGGGAACGAGTTATCATTACCGACGGTGTTGTGGTAGCCGTCGATAAAGCACTTCCATTGCCGACGGTGTTTTGTTTGTCGTCGGAAACGAGTTAACATTACCGACGGTGTTATGTTATTGGTCGATAAAACACTTACATTACCGACGGTGTTATGTTATCCATCGATAAAGGAATTTAATTAGTGGCGGCACAGATTAACAGTCGGGAATTGTTTCTAATTGCCGACGGAGTTTTTTTGGGGCGCCGGTAAACGCTTATAATTATTGACGGCTATTTTTGTAGCCGCCGGAAAATTTTCCATGGCGCGGCGGGAAGACTTCCCTCCAATTTTTTTTTAGCGGGAATGGCCAATACCGACGACATTTATGAGCAGTCGTCGACAAAGATATGGATTTACCGGCGGCATAGAAAGAGCCGTTGGTAATACATGCCTTCACCAACGGCATAGAAAGTGGCTTCGGTAATACATGGTATTACCGACGGTGTTATAGATTCCGAAGCAAGGTTTCTGTTGTATCCTCAACTTTAAAACAAGAGACTTTCATCACCCCACATTTAAAGTCTATATCAAATAAGCTAACATAATCGTCTTCTGTTTTTTTTTTTCAATGCACAATTGAAAATCTTGCCAACCTTTTTAAACTTGTCCTCTTCTGTTTCTTCTTTCAACGCACCATTGTAAATCTTGCCAACCTTTTTAAACTTGACCCCTGCCTCTTGAAGCTCTACCACAGTACCCATTTGATTTTTCATTTCATAGCTTTTGCCATTGCCGCAATCACAGTATGGAGGTAGTAAAGGGCAACAAGTTTGATCATCTGAGCTCTCTTCGGTGCCTCGGTTCTTGGCACTGCCACTATCATTGTTTTGAGGAAGTAAAGGGCAACGAGTTTGATCATCTGAGCTCTCTTCGATGCCCTGGTTCTTGGCACTGCCACTATTGCTGTCTTCATTGTTCTTGACTGTTTTTCCAGGAAAAGGACGACAGGAAATGTGTATCAAATGAAGTAAATGATTGATTTCCCCAATATTTCCAAAAGCCTTATTGGAATTGAGACGTGGCCTCGGTAACATAAATTGAAACATGACATTACCATTTCCTCCAACGGTTTTTCTCCTTCTTCAGACTTGGTCATGTAATAAACTTCAGAGAGAACAAAGTATGGAAGCTGATTTTCAAGTAACATCATGTCGCTTAGGATTTGATTTTGCATCCATGGAACTCTGGAAATAGGGTCATCATTGTCAAACTGCACCTTCACTTCATTATCCATTTTGCGAAGAAACTCAACAATAAAACAACCATCAAGAAGCATCATCTCCGCAAACTCATCATTACTATTCACGCATCATCTCCGCAAACTCATCATTACTATTCACGGGGTACGGGTCTACATAACACTTGCGAGCTTTGCTGTCACACTTTTTCAACTCTGCCAGATAAATTTCACGGCACTCTGGGCTCTCATTTCTTCGTTTAAGAAGCGAATTCAAATACAATTTCTTGTTCTGTTGCATTGCCTGTAGATCAGGGTTGGCTTTATGGTAAGGACCTATTGAAACTACCACCGGCTTGTAGGCTTCAGGTTTTACTTTGCGAAGGCCGACGTGCACCTTGGAGATACAAGGTTCTCAATTAACCACCTTGGAGATACAAGGTTCTGAATTTTCTTCAATGCTGATGGAATATTGATCCATTTGAAATGGCTTTGTGACTCGGTGCCTGTAAGTGTAAAAAATATTACGAATTTTCATCAGTTACAGTAAAAGTTGATTAAACTTTTGTGCCCTGAATATAAATTCAAGCAAAATGCTAACCATCTCACTCCTCATTTTTAACAAACTCTCTGGATGATAAATGAAGGGTTTAGATTCATTTGTGATGCTTTTTTTTTTTTTTTTTTTTTTTTTTTTTGGTTTAGATCCAAATAATGTATCGGTACTTGTAATTGAAGGGGTCAAATTGTAAATTTTCCTTAAAATAAAAGCAACAGGAAAAAGGGAAAATTAAAAATGCCAGATTAGGATAATTAACAAGCTGCTCATGCTAATAGAACCTTAGAAAAAAGAAAGGGGGGGTTGATATAGAACCAATCCAAGCTAAGCTTGAATTGTTTGTACTACCGCAGCTAGCAATGAACTCAAATAATAACACCACCAAATTTCGACTAATTAAGTTTTCAATTAATTTAACATAATTTACTTCAATCATCAGGCTATATTACAAATTTAATTAATTAGAACTTATTTTTTTGCCTAGATTTTGTCTGAATTCGAATTTCACCAATCTTCTATTAGTATTTGGCAAAAATTAAAATTATTTATCCCTTGGCTAGGGAGTTTTAATTTCAAATTCAACTCCTCGAGGTTTCATTAATTAATTACACTCTTGATTAGCTGGTGATTAGCGATACAATAACTCATTTAAAATTCATCCGTTGGGGTGCGTTCAAGCATGTTGCTAGTTGAACACATGCAAATACACATACAGTGAAATGATTGTATGAGCATATGCTTACTTTAGCTAGAGCAACTAAGCATGAAGTTTATAGGTAATATATTGTGAAATACCTATTTTGAAAACTAATCATGCATATCATGTATAACAAAATTATAGTTAATTACAACTTATTTTGACATCTATGTTTACATCTCATTTTAAAAATACTATTTATGGTAAATATTTTGACAATCCAACCGTTGGAATTCGATACTTTTCTTATGCATGTCATGTATGCCAAAAATCATAACGCTCCAACGGTTAGATTTTAAGAAATATCATTATAAAAAACTGTAAAGTTTTTAATTAATAAAAAAATAGAATAGTTCTTCACAATGATATTTTTCAAAAACTAACCATTGGATCACTTCGATTTTTTTCATACATGACAAACATAAAAAGAGTACCTAAACTAATGGTCGAATTTTTAAAATATTGGACCTAAAATGATATTTTGAAAATGAGGTGTAAATGCTGGTGTCAAAATAAGGTGTAAGGAAAACATGACCCTGAATTGGATAATTAACAACATTAGATATAATTCATATTGTCACTCTAAATATATTTTCTTGAAGCTATTATTATACTAATATAGTATAGTTCCATCAAGTATGTCTCAACTTTGGATCATAACTCAATCAATTGGGGTTAACTCAGTTGGCCATTAATTATCATTTTTTTATTACAGAAAATAAACATTAATTATCTACACCAATGACGTACTTGGGAAAATAATATATGGTATCAATTATCAAGTTACTTGAGAATTCAAAATTTTTTATTGGTATTAATTACACCAGTCGTGTGGTACCTAACCAGTACAATAGGTGTAAGGTCCAACAAAATCTCAAAATTAAACATATAAATCGAATTTTTGTATATATATATATATATATATATATATATATGTTATCGAATATAAAAAACAAAAAAAAATAAAAAAGAAAGAAAAACTAAATAAATAAAAATACAGAAACTTACCCCAAATTAAAGTCGAAGTCAAGATGAGTTGCTTCCTCTCTCTCTCTCTCTCAAGAATCCTTTCTAATTTCCCAGCTCTCCTTTGCCTACAAATTTGATACCGAGTATGGCTATTTATAATGCTTGGTTGGTATTTGCATGGTTCACATTTCATGCAACGACAAATTAAGAAAGAGTTCGGTGGGTTCAACTAACCTCTCAGCTGGATTTCCACTTAATTCATTGATGAGTTACACTTATGTGCTTAGTAAATAAAGTTAGCTAGGGTTTGATTTGCCATTATAAGAATTAGGCAAATCCCTAGCTAATAGCTTCAATTCATTGATGATAGCTTGTAGGGCTGGCAAAATTGGTCTAGACCCATCAACCCGCCTAACATTATTGGGTTTGGGTTGGTACAATTTAATAAACGGGTCATAATTGGATCACCCAATTAAACTCATTTATAATTGGGTTGGGTATGGGTAACCCATGGGCACCCATTGGGTATCTAACTAATTAAATCCATTTATATGATTTTTGTTCTTAGGTTTGTGACATATACCCATTTAATTAGTACTATCTCTTGACCCATGCCCATATACATTGGGTCGACCCGACCAACCAACCCATATATCACGGGTCGACCCGTTTTTTT
>JAESVK010064064.1:5688-16298 GCA_017140935.1 Hamamelis virginiana
TTCATTTCTGCGCTTATAAATGTGCACGTTATCAGGGAGGCTGTCACACCTTTACAGTATCTTCAGCTTTAATACTTTCACAAAAAATGCATACTTTTGTCATGGAAATCGTTGCTTGAACACCTTAACTGGTGAGATATCTTACTCATTAAAAAGCTTCTCCTTTCACATGCCTGTTTCTGCAGACAAAACACTTGCAAAGGTTGGTGCTTTATGTGGGACTGTAGCATTTCTATAATAAAAGCTTCTCCCTTTGCATGCCATGTCCCAAGGTTGTGTTTCCTCTCTTTCCATGGATAAATGCTTGGAACCCCTGAATGTTAATTTTATTAGGTTTAAAGTTGCTCTGGTAATAGACTAGATTTGTTTTAATTTGCTGCTTCTTTTTTTCTTTTTCTTTTTTCCAGAAACTGTTTAATGGTTTGATTTACTCTCAAAATTCTTCTCTGACTACTGATCATCGTTGATTTGTAGGTCAATGGACAGCTGAGAAGATCTCTATTCAATGTTGGATATTTCTTGTGTTACTTCCAAATCATTTTAATAGATTAAAAGGTCAGAGGGATAAAAATGTTTCCAAGAGCTTTCACTAATCAAATTATAGAAATTTGAAGACATTTTTTTCTCATATATGTAGTATATTGTGTTTTGCTTCTCTATCAGATTGTGTAAGTTGACTGGACTTCTACAAGTAATCTCTGAAAGAAGGAACTTGGAGAGGAGCAAGGTTTGTTAAATCTTTCAAACTCTTGATCTGATTTGTGGAGAAGAATCTCATCTTGTTTCCCACATTAATGAGCAATTTATTGAGTAACATAAATAGCTGCTAGACACTTAACCCACCTATGTGCTGATTTTATGTGTAGATTTTGGTACAATTTGTTGGCCAGGTAGTGTCAGCACCCTTGTGTGGGTCACAGTAGGCCTGTGGTGCTGGCTACTGGGCTTACTTAAAGGAAATAAAGTTGTGCCTCTTCCACAAGCCTCAGTTTTTGGAGTAGTGGTAAGCGCTTGATCTTAACAAGTGGTATCAGAGCAGGTCACGGGTTCGACTCCCATCGTAAGGCACGGACAGTGTGGGCTTTGTGCGCGCTGGTGCTAGGGTGGGGGGATTGTTGGCTTGGCAGTGCCAGCACCCTCGCGTGGGTCGCAATAGGCGCGTGGCACTGGCTACTAGGCTTACTTTAAGGAAATAAAGTTGCGTCTCTTCCACAAACCTGGGCTTTTGGAGCAGTGGTAAGCGCTTGATCCTAACACAACTCATTTAATTAGTCATTGTTGAAGTATAAAACCTTTCTTTTGCTGCATCAATTCATCGTGCATCTTAGAAATTATAAACAGTTATGTTCAGTGCAAATGTTGAAAATAGTCAGATGACACCAAAACCAATCATATCAACATCTAAGCAGCACTTTTGTCTTCTATTTATTTATTCTCCTTGGATAGCCGATGTTTTTCCTCCATGTAAATACATTGTCAGCATTCCTTGGATTTCCTTCCCAAATGGATAAAGATTGACAAGTCCATGACATCAGATAATACCTAGGGAGAGGCTCGGACTCACCATGAGCATAGGCCTAACCAGAGGCGAATTCAATTCTCTTCATAATCAAGCTGTTGGGAAATCCACCCCAAAGTGGATGATTAAATTTTATCGGTAAATTAATTTGCTTTGGTCAAATTGCAACTTGGAATTATGGTTGGTATTGCATGGTTGCAAGAGTACCAATGTGGGGCAATTTAATTTCTCTTATCTCTAAGCACATGGATGAGTTATGTGCATTTGGTATTTTTTTTCAAACAATGTGTGCATAATTTTGCTGGCAACCCTTTGTCTCCTTTGTCTCGTGAAGCCACTTCGGATGCATGGGAAATCAAGCCTCTCATTTGCGTTGTGTGGCTGCTATGACTATTTCCTAAATGTGATGGTAATTGCTTGCATGGGGAAGGCTGCAACTGCACCTTGTGAAGCCGTGGTGCTTGCATGTGGAATTGATGGTGCACGGCTACATTGAAAGGCTTTTTTCCTAATTTGCTGCTAGTAGCTGCCATGTATTCTTATATATATATATATATATATATATATATATACATGGTGTGAGGCAAGAATGAAAATTAAGTCTTCTTAAGGGTTTGAGAGTGTGAGCTTGAGTGGGGTGTACTTGGGTTTAAGGGATTTGGGTTAGGGGTATATCCTAAGTGAACTTCTAGTATCAATTGTACTCATTCTCTCTCATAGTAAAGAAGACAATCTCCTCCGTGGACGTAGGCAATTTAGCCGAACCACGTAAAATTCTCTGTGTTCTTTATTGTGTGTGTTTTGCCATTTTTGTGCTTAATATCTTGAGTGATTAATTATTTTATTTGTGGATTTATTCCCAACACAAGCAAGACATGAACAAGTATGAAACCAAGGGCCACGAGACCTTCACCTCAACAGTGGGGGTTCGGATAAAATTGACTGCCCTGGAACCGACCCTTGGGACACCCAAAATTAAAGCATCCACCTTGGGTCAGGACTCAGGACTTCCATTGTGGAAGGTTACTTTGATAACGGAAGTCAACTCCAATCTAAATCCTTAAAATCAAGCTGCTACATTTATAAAAGGTGGCCAAAAAACCAATGAAGGTATGAAATTACACCTTACTCCCAACTCTCCTTCTGAAACTCAAGTTTATCTCACTGACTTGATCGTCGGAGAATCCCTGCCGGATCACTTCCGGCAAGTTCTCACTGGTTTTCACCAGGATCTCTGGGATGTGGTCAGTCATCCACTGTTGAGCAAATTTCCAGCAACAACACCTTCTATCATGCTTTTCTGGGGATCCGTGCAATCTAATGATGGGAGAGATCTTGGATAAGGCTGGAAGGCCTGATCATGGATTCCTTAGATTCTGAATGACTTCACATTACATTAAGTTTGGATTTGCTTCTAATGAACTGAAATATTAGGACTTTCTAATGTGTAATTCAATAACTGATATCAATTTATAGGACAATCCAACATTTGAAATTATAACTGAGACAAATTTACATACATCTGTGTTCATGATAATACAAACCTGAAATTTGTGTTTTGATTTCAGCCGTTGGATTACACATTAGGAGGTCCTAATATTTCCGTTCGTTAGGAGCAGGGTCGGCCCTGGGCTAAAGCAGCCCAAGCCCCCATTATCTATAGGAAAAAAAAAGGCCCCTCTCCAAGCCCCTTTCGATAGTCTATATTTAGGATTGGGCTTGGACTTGTAGTTTGAAGATTGACCCAAATTCTGATTTCTAATTAGTATTTACTTGTAGTTTCCCATGTATTGAAACTTTCAAAAGAAAGTTTGAAGATTGCCTCATCTTTTTTTACTTTCTGGCATATGAAAAGTCTCCCTTTCTTTTTCCCTCTTCGCTCTCTATACTTTTCGGCTTTTCCCCTCCCTTAGATTAGATTGGCTGATTACTTGTCTCTTGTGGTAAAAAAAAAAATATTTTATCTCCATCTCCTACCCTATGGTTCCTCCTTAGAGTCTCCACTCTCCAAAGACCCTAACTTGAAGAACTCAAAGAAAGCAAGTAAGCAACCCTGTTTTTTTTTTCTTTATCGTTATCCTTTTATTTTCAATTTATTATTATTATTATTATTATTATTATTATTATTATTTATTTGATACGGGATTGAAATTTTTTATTTAGGATTTTAATTTAGGAATTAGGACTTTATATTTGCTTGGTATTATAGTATATTATTGTCCTTTGTTATGAGATTGAGATTTTTAGATTTTGATTCAAGACTTTAGACGCGCTTTTGTATTAGCTTCTTATTACTCTTTTTTTTAATCGAAACATTATCATATGAGAAATAACTTTTGATATATAAACATTGAAAATTTCTTAAGAATTTTTAGAGAAGTTAATTGATTTTTAATTTCTTTATTGTTTTAGGTTTGATCATATAATTATGCCTCCTAATAGAAAGTATATTTTTAATCTCTTTTTGTAATTGCGTTTTCTTTTACTAAATGATTATAGTAATGATATGCACCATCAAACTTTATATGTGTACTAACAAATACAATAATAAAAATTGATAGTTAAGTATTTTATAAATTTTTTTTTTTGTCATTATGTACTATTTAGGGCCCCATTTTAGAAGTTTGCTTAGGGCCCCCAAATCTCAGGGCCTGCCCTGATTAGGAGTAAATCTAGACTCACATTACAGGTTCAAGATGATGATCTGAAACAAAATACAAGATGATAAAACGGAATAGAGAAAAAGAAAATTAATTATTGCAAAGAACCACGGATGGTGCAAGAAATTTTTGTATTGCAGGTATAAATGCTGAAAATCCAGAGTAAAAGAGAATGATCAAACCTTATGAAATGCTAAAGCTTTGTTTGATTGTTTAGAAAAGGTAGGAATAGAAAAGAAAGAAATGAACAAGATCATTGTATGTGAAAACCAATTATTAACTGGTTTAGTGCTAGTGTTACCTTTTTTTTTTTTTTTTGGGTGTTTGCAAATTGGTACAAGGGCTTGTTCATGGTGTTACTACAATATTACGTGCCGATGAAAGAGAATTCAGTTTTCTTATAAGTTGCAAGGAAATTTTAGTTACGTGTGGAGTTTGTCGATGTTTGTTATTTGAGAGTGGTGGTTAGGGTGGCAAATGAGCTAAGTCAAGCTTAGCAAGGCCGAGCTTTAAGTTGTTCAAGTTTGGCAAAAGTTTGATTATTTAAGTCCGAACCAAGCTCGAGTCTAAGTTAATCGAGTCGAGCTTTGGTATGTTTGAGCTTAACTTGTTTATTATCGAGCTTTTACGGAAGGTTCGATTCATTTGCAACTCTAAATTTTTTTTTTTTAAAAAAAGGTAAAAAGTAATGTATGAAAGCCTAAAAGACGGCTTCTATATACTTGATTTATATAGGAAATAAAAAATTAAAGCCTAAAAAACAATCATTTATATATTGTGTTTATTCAAGCCTAAATGACAAATCTTTTTGAGTCTAAACTCAAGATTATTCATGGGCTTATTCACGAGCCTACTAACGAGTTTTTTCACAAATATAAATAAGCCGAGCCTAGGAGTGCTTGAGCTTGGCTTATTTACTAATCTAACAAATCCAAACGAGCCTTTATCGAACATGTTTGCGAATAACTCACGAACGGCTTGGTTCATTTACAGCCCTAGTACTGATGGTAACACTGTATGCCCTTTAAAAAAAAAAATGCTTAATTACACTTTTGTACCCTATACTTTGGGATAGTTTTCAATTTGGTACATTTTTTTTTGTCAATTTCATACCGGTACTTTGGGATAGTTTTCAATTTGGTACATGTATTTTATTTTTTCTCAATCTCATACTTTGTATTTTGGGATAGTTTTCAATTCGGTACCTGCACTTTTTTTTTTCTCAATTTGGTACCTATACTTTTAAAAAATTTTCAATCAAGCAAAATTAGGGACGGCCATTAATCTAACAAACAGAAAGCTGACATGGTAGTCGGGTTAGCCACGTAGCAAAAAGGAAGAACCCTATTCGAACGAAAGCGAAACAAAATTCTCACATGGTCTAGCTTATTGGAAACAAGGCATAAAAGAGGTTCTGGTCCGTCCAAACCACAGAAAATTTTGAGTTTTTTTTTTTTTTTGGGTTAATGATTTTTTTGTACGTTGAATTTTGAGGGAAATACCAATGTGGTTCCATCCATGAATTTTAAAAGTTGTACCAATTTAAGACATTGATTGACGGAACCAACATTCCGTCAGTTAAATGTCACATAGTTTTATATGTAGCAGCTACGTGGGTCTAACGTGGCAACCACGTGAATCTAACGTGGCTTAAATTGGCTGATTAATGACATTTTAGTATCTTAAGTTGGCTGATTAATGGCAACTTAAGCCACGTCAGATCCATGCAGTTGCCACGTCAGACCCACGTGGCTGCCACGTAACCGTTAACTAAAGGAATGTTGGTTCCGTCAATTAATGTCCTACATTGGTACAATTTTTAAAATTCATGGACTAAATCGAACAAAACTAAAGTTTAGGGACCACATTAGTATTTCCCTCAAAGTTCAGGGTACAAAAAGGTCGTTAACCCTTTTTTTTTCTTCTTTTTTCCATTTTCTCTGTTCAACATCTCAAATCATCATTCTAGAGAGGTCTGCATTATATTGAAAATTTTTCAAAAAAATTGTAGTTCAAACGGGTTAGAACCTTCTTTTACGCTTCAACTATGCCTTGGTTCGAACAAGCTATAGACCATATGGGAATTATATTTTGCCTCAATTCAAACCAAACATCTTCCGTTCAAATGGGGATCCTTCTTTTTTGCTACATGGCTAACCCAACTGCCACATCATTTTTCCATTTGTCAGACTAACAACCGTTCCCGATTTGGCATTGATTGAAATTTTTTTAAAAGTATAGGTATGAAATTAAGAAAAAATAAAGTATAGGTATCAAATTGAAAACTATCCTAAAGTACGTGTATGAAATTGAGAAAAAATAAAATACATGTACCAAATTGAAAACTACTCCAAAGTACAAGATACAAAAGAGGGCAATTTCCATGAATAATCCTAAGTTTCCAAAATATTACGCCTACGAACCCGATCCAAAACATATTACGGATATACACCTATTACTGTTTTTTTGGACGAAATTACCCTTAAAATTGAAGTTTGACCAATTTGTACATAATCACCAATTTTATGTATAATCCCTAAAAATAAACAGAATCCTCAATCCCCAATTTATCTAATAATCACCAATATTGTTAAGAATCCCCAATCTACTTTATGTCACGTCAACATTTAATGCTAGTCATTCAATGTCCCCCGAATTTTGTACAGGATCTCCAATTTTATGTATAATCCCCAAAAATAATCAGAATCCTTAATCCCCAATTTATCTAATAATTACCAATATTGTTAAGAATCCCTAATTCACTTTATGTCACGTCAGCATTTAATGCGAGTCATTCAATGTCCCCCCGAATTTTTTGTACAGAATCCCCAATTTTACGTATAATCCCCAAAAATAAATAGAATCCTCAATCCCCAATTTATCTAATATTCACCAATATTGTTAAGAATCCCCAATCCACTTTATGTCACGTCAACATCATGCATGTTATTCATTCAGTTTACGCTTTTCAAGAACATCAAATCAATCAAATCTTGTCTACTCTATTGGGCATTCTTAGTAATATTGGGGATTGGGGATTGGTGATTATTTGTAATTCTAGTCATCCATACTGAGAATTGATGATTATACACAAAATTGGGAATTGTGTTGATTATTGGTGACTCTTCGATTTTTTTTTAATTCACCCGTACAAAAATTTTGAATCATTTCAATAGTCAAATTGTAAATACCCATATGAGTGGAGGGTATTTATGTCCTAAAAAAATATTTGCGTAATTAGTTTTGGATCGGGTTCGTACCCGTAATATTTTGGAAACTTAGGATTATTCGTGAAAATTGCCCAAAAGATAAATATGGGGTCATTGCTGTCTTAAGTGTGTGAAACGTACGTACACGTGACACAGCGTGTTGGCTTTGGTCAACAAAGAATTAGAAGGGATCCGGAGTTATTAATTTTGACGTGCAATAATGGTTGTGGAATTCACACATTGATGAATAAGTGATCGAAAGCAATTAACAAAGCGTCCTCTACCATTAATTATATGAGCACAGCCTCTACTAACATCTTCATTTGGCAAAGGAAATTGCTATTTTCCAAGACCTCTCTTTTAAAAAAAATTATTTGTAAATCTGTAAATTCTATTTTACCAAATATGCTCAATAAAAAAATTATGATGTGACAACATATCACGTGATTAGAAATGAAAAAACACTGACATGACGATGTACTTAGAAATGAAAAAACACTAACATGACGATGTACTGATTGCTGGGTTTTGGAATTGGGAATTCTTAGCAACATTGGAGATTACATGTGGGGAATTGGGGATTATGTGTACTTATGGGGAATATATGTATTTCTGGGGATTAAAGATTATGCATTTTTTCGAGGATTATATGTATTTGTGGGGATTACGTACAAAATGTGATTTTTTTTTTTTCCTATCGTTAGAAGGGCTTTTCCATCCAAAAATATGGCCATAGATGCATTTTTGTATTTAATAAGGCATGTGGGTTCGTTTCCGTAATTGTTACAAAATGTGAATTGATTTCCATAAAATGCCCTATTTTTAATCTATCTATTCAAAGTTCCACTCTATATATATATAATAGTTTATGATTATATTTTTTTTCCCTTAAAAGAACAAAATCATATACCAAAAAATGTTGCTTTTCCATTAATCTCATCATTGCCATCCAAAATTCATTTTAAACACCATTTTCAATCAAAGAATCAAATTGCTAATTAGTAGAAGAATGCAAAGTCCAATAAATTAAAACTTCAAAGGGTTAATGTGTTTGAATTAAAATTATATATATATATATTGGAAATAGATGATAGTAGAGAGGTCAGACTGTAATTTTTTCTTTGAATGTACAAACAACTGCTTGTGAAAATTAATGCTTAATCTTCCATTTATGAAAGGGACCAGCACTAGTGGACTCAAGTCTTCTAACCCAAATCATGGGCTGCGTGTCAAACATTTATGCATGGACATTTGACACTAAATAAGGTGTTGCTGTGTTGCAAGACCCATCACAATTTGGCTATTGAATCCAGCTTTCGCAGACTGACAAGAGAAAAATCATCATAATCATACGACTTTAATTTTAGCACGCTAAATTAATAAGTGGAATCTACTGCGAAGATGCACATGATGGACGACATTTACCCCTAAAATTATTAAGTTGCTGCAAGACACAACCTATGTGTAACCAATTTTAAAGATTCATTACCACAAACCACGATTAAAGTTGTATAGACATTAGAGGTGGGGGCGTTTTTGTTATTGAACTCTAATGTTTAGTTTTATTTTTATTTTTTTCTCGAAACTCTAATGTTCATGAGTAACTGACAAAAAAATAAACATTAAATTTAAATATCGGTTAACCCAAAAAAAAAAAAAAAAAAAAGTGTACACACAAATTTTGTGTCCGAAATTAATGACAAGAAAATATGGACAAATTGTAATTGTATTGATTTTTAATAAATAAAAAAAAAAGGTACAATTCTCTATTTTTTATATTCTACAAAAAAATAAAATTGGTCCTCTGATTCGATCTCCTTTGATGGCTTAATGATGAGAGCTTGATCTTAAATCAAACAGATTTTTTTTGGATGAAAGCTTGAAGGTTTGGAGTTTGGCAGAACTTCGACTCTCTACTTAAAGAAAGTCCCTTCATTGAATTTATACTATAATAAATTATAGAATAAATTGATAGATAAATAAAACATCATCCCCCATCAAAGGATTTTGAATTTCATGATAAACAGGTAACCAACATCCAATAATTAAAATTTACTTATGCAACGTATTACCACCGATGCAGCCCCTAATTGAATTGCCGTAGATATTGGTCATTTCTGGAAAAAATATTTAGAAGGAAGTTTTCCTGTCTGTGCCATGGAAATGTTTTCCGGTGGCTACAAGAATCGCGGCAGCGTTGATTGACTTTTCACGGCACAAAAGAAGTGGTCGGTAATTATAAGCTTTTCCTTGCGCCGTAAAAGGGGCCGCTAGCATTAATAAGCATTTCCAAGCCATTTCAAATAGCCGCCCCTAATTCCCTCCATGATTCTCGGCCGCTAAAACTTGATCACCAACAATTATAACTGTCTTAGCGGCGGTAATGCGTGCTCCATCCTTAATAATTGTTGTTAGATCAACAACCACATCATTCATTAGTAGAGTACTAGCTTAGTTGTTAGTGGTCAGGGAGAAGAACATTAGTGAGAAATAAAACCCAGAACCTCATTTCATAGAGCTCCAAACATGAACCACTGAGAATCTATTTTAGGTGTGGAATTGGTAGATCCATGAACGTTGATTATACTTGAAATTAGGTCTAATTCCCCACGATTATTTAAACAGAAAAGAGAAAATGATCCAAAGGACCCTGAAAACAAATTTTATTATCACCAAGCCCAAATGATAAGATTCCTTACCAATAGGTCCCCGTAGCTCAAAATTGTAGTCAATTAATAATGGTAGATTCTCTAACCCTTTCCATTTTTTTAGTTAGAATTTTGTTATTATATTTATTATCCTTAATTTTAGGTATTATCATATCATAAACGGATTAAATTTTGGAATGTTTTTTTGAATTTTAAATTTATTCATCAAATTAGATAGGCTTTTCAGACCAGAACCATATATACAAGACTCTGCCCACCATTGAAAAAACAAAGAACCAAAAAAAATCATTGAGTCATGAATCTGCCCACCATTGAAAAAACACAAGCATAGTTTCCTTTTCAGACCAGAACCATATATACAAGACTCTGCCCCAAATGTCATCATTCAAAACTAGAATGACACAAGGAGAAAAAATATATATAAATCCCAACTGCCTCTACAGAGCAACCCCTACACATACATGAACCGTTCATCATGTCTGAACATATTAAAATCCCTACATATATGTTGATGTCAAAAAGAGGTAAAAGGAGAATTGAAAGGATTAATGGA
>JAESVK010064064.1:51298-70149 GCA_017140935.1 Hamamelis virginiana
AAGAAGGAGGGAGAAGGGTAAATTCTCAACCTCATTCTTGTTTCTTAAGTTCTTACATAAATCTGTGATGCTATGATGTAAGTTCTCTTCATTCTCATATGAGATGGATCATCTTTTTCTTTTTACTATGAAAATGTTTAACATGTTAGGGTAGTCTCTTATTTGTTTATGCATGATTAGAATAGGATGTAGTTTTAATATAGGATAATAGTATGTTCATCATGAATAGGATTGGTTTTATTTTGATTATATATTAGCAAGTATGATTAGGGTTGTCTTTTATTGTTATTTTTTGTGAGCATGCATGATCAGGTTTAATTTTTGTTATTATTTTATGTTAGCATGTATGTCTAGGGTTGGTTAATTTTATCGAGATTTTATGTTAGAATGCATGTTTGGGGTTAATGTAGTTTTATTGTGATTTTATGTGGGTAAGCATGTTAGGGTTAGCTTTGTTATGATTTTATGTATATATGCATGATTAGAGTTTGTTCTATTATGATTTTTATGTACGTATGCATGATTAGAAGTAGTTTTATCATTATTCTATGTGAGTATGCATGTTAGGGTTAGTTTTCTTGTTATTTTATGTACGTATGCATGATTAGAAGTAGTTTTATTATTATTTTATGTGAGTATGCATGTTAGGGTTAGTTTCTTGTGATTTTATGTACGTATGCATGATTAGAGTTAGTTTTTGTTATGATTTTATTTTTAGGATGAGTCCGTTGTTATTATTTCATGTATGCGAGCATGTTTAGAGTAAAAGTTAATATATTCGTGTTGTTATTTGAATCTCATGATAATTGATTGGTGATTTTAATGGTAATATGAGTACGCTAATGTGTATTTTGACATGTGAAGAGTCTTGCGTCTTTTTGTTTGTGTTTTTTATGATTATTTGAACACTTGATATGGACTCGATGGATTGAATATATAAATTTTGTACGAGGGAGCGTGCGAAGGTAAGATCCTCCCCTTGTGTTTAAAATAATTGTTTAAAGCATATTCGTTGTTAGTTTTCTCATACATTTTGCATGGTAATTTAGTATAGCATGTTAGATTGTATGCTAGGGTTTTTATTTGTCATTTTTTATGAATTAACAATGTTTTTTTAAGCCATTTGGAACATGTATTCAAATTTGTCCAGATTTGAATATATGCTTTGAAGTGGTTTAATTAACATTTTTAAGCCATATTTTTGCATGATTTTTATAGTTTTTTTATAGTATATTCATGTAGAAAGCATGATAGGTCATCTTCACATTTTTATTCTTTGTTTTCATGATTTTTAGAGTGGTTAAAGGTTCATATTCAAATCTGTCCGGATTTGTTTATGCCCTTAAATCACTTTTAAAAATTATTTTAGGGCTAAATCTAACTTAGAAATATGTTTAGGATCACATAGTTTGATTAGTATGCATTTAGGAACATTTTCATGCATGATTAGAATTGATTTTGTGAATGTTTGATTAATTTAGTTAAATTACAGCATGCATTTGCATTAGTATGTTAGGGTTTTTAGATTAACTTTAGGGCTAGTTAGAGACCCTAGGCTAGGAAGGTCACTTGACCTTCCCTAGGAATTTCCTTTGTTGTAAAAATCATGATTTGAATTGTGTATTTTATTTGATTTAAGAGTCGATCTTCGAGAGATTTCCTAAAAGATTTTTGATGCAATATTTATGAAATAAATATGATTTTATGAGATATTTGATTATTAATTGATTTTCAAAAGATTTGAAACGTTTTAAAAGATTTTTACTTTGGAATGAAATTCCTCTCAATATGATTTGTTTTCTTGAAATATCTTCGAAAAAGATTTTCAATTGGAATTTAATTCTAAAGATAAGAATTATTTTGGAATATTTGGATTTTATGAATATCTTTTAATTTGAAATGATTTCAAATAAATGATTTTGAAAGAATAAAAACTCTCGAAGTTAGAGTCTTGAATTAGGTTGAAATACCTTTGATGATGTGATCGATTACAATAGGAGAGTCCTAGGGTAGTCGAACTACGTGGACTTTGATACTTGCTAGGTGATACTAGTAAGTTACGTAGGCGCTAATAGGGCTCAAGTCCGCCCTAAGATGCCTGTAGGGTGTCCTAGGTTCTTAGGGTTTGTTTGTATATATTTTTATTTATTTATTAATATAACTAATATAGATAATGCATTTATATCACTACTTTATTGGTTGATTTAGATTATTTAGGATTGTTTGTAATAAGAAATCTAAATAGCCCAAATAAATTAGAAGTCCTTTAATTAGGGCGAGGTGGGTGCCTACAAGTGAAAGCTTGGAACCTTCCCACGTCGTAACCTAGCCCCCGGATCCAACTCTGGTTCAAAGACTGTCTTTTCATTGAAAATGGAGTTTGTTTTGTTTTATTGAAAATAAAATATTTTTATGGTTTCCTTATTCCTTAAAAATAAGGTGGCGACTCTTTTGTTTGTTTTCTAAACCCCCCTAATCACATCGCCCGGTGATGATGTGGACACCTAAAGCCCCGCCACGAGGCTGGTCCACACATGGGTGGGTTGGTGAGGACCCATGTGTCAAAACTGCCATTAAAGCCATTTTGAAAGCTTTTAGAGCATTAAAGGACTTCGTTGTTGCTGATATAACTAGCTGTGGTCTTCATTTGAGGAGAAGAAAAATCCTCTGTCCGTGTAAGCTCTCTTGTCATCAATGGCGCATTAAGAGAACATCAAAGAAAACCAAAAGCCATTAAACCCCAGACCGTGTATCTGTGCAGACTGCAGACTCTTTAAAAAAAAAAAAAGGGGGGGAAGCTGGTTTTCGTGTAAACCATCTATTTGTTGGAACGAGCGTAACCCGCTTTTGTGCCCAAATTTGAACACCTAAAAACGTGACACGACACTTACCAAACACAACATTTAGATATTTGGACCCACCTTATGCTTGGAAAAACTGATTATGTGGGTTCCCAAACAGCCCCTAAATCAAACAAGGCATTAGCAACCGAATTTGACTGTGGCTATAGATTTAAAATTAGTCACTGATAACCATGGCTATAGTTAATAATATTTAAATAAGTAGAACCATTAGGGACCAAAATTTCTGTCACTATAATTTTTAGATTTAGTGATGGAAACTACCATGCCTATAGTTAATAATATTTTAAAAAATTAAAATTATTAGGGACAGAAATTACAGACGTTATAAACATTAGATTTAGCGATAGTAATTATAGTCACTAAAGAGTAAATTGCGACGGAACTATTAAATAAGTAGAAACATTAGGGACCGAAATTACAGTCACTATAATTTTTAGATTTAGCGATGGAAATTACCATGGCTATAGTTAATAATATTTAAAAAACTAAAATCATTAGGGACAGAAATTACAGTCGTTATAATCATTAGATTTAGCGATAGTAATTATAGTCACTAGAAAGTAAATTGCGACGGAACATACAGTGAGAGACTTTTTTTAACATTAAAACAAAAAAATAGAGTTTTGGCAATGGAAACTTAGCGATGGAAATATTACTGTCCCTAAAAATATGTTTCAGCGACACTTTTAGTTTCCATCCCTAAATTACCGTATCTAAAAACCTATTTTCTTGTAATGATATGCCTTCTCCATTTGTTCAAAACACAACCATTTTCTTTACTAAACACCCCATATTGGTCTTCTTCTTTCTCCAAAATGCACTGTTTCCACCTTCTCTTTCCCTCCTAATTAAAATGCTATTTTTTTGTTAGTCTAATACATAAACAAAAGGATAATTAATGTCATCTCATAAAATTATTCTTATGCCATTATCGAGAGTGGTAGGAAAGGAAGGAACAAAGAAATCAAAAAAGGCAGTGTAAATTCATTATATTTGAACTACCTATTCAATGGTCCATTGTGCATCTATTGTGTAGGATTCTTTTTTTATCTTAATGAATAAAATAATTTAACGAAAATTGTTGACGTAATGGTGATTAGTTAGTTTTCTTCTTCAAGTTGAAACGCAAAGTATGCAGAAATATATAATTACCTCAACAATATGAAGTCCATGATTAACGGTCACTTTCATCTGCTACAAACATATTTTGGCTCCTTAGCTCTGATATTGAAACTGCCCGAAAAGGCTTGGTTAGTGGGATCTTGCTGGCAAGAAATTTTTGAGACACATATTGCATTGTTGGCCGAGATTTTGGTTTGAAGCGTAAGCATGCAAGTGCTAGTGTGGCAACAAGAACAATATCGTGAGCAAGCAACGGATTTGTGGGAGGTGAGATGCGTGGGTCTAACACATCATTTAGCATAATATTTCCAGTAGATGATGATGATAGTGATGAGAGGAATTCTCCTGGATGACTTCCCATTATTGTTTCAAGTGCCACCACTCCAAAGCTATAAACATCACACTTTTCAGTCACAACCATGGTGTAGGCAAATTCTGCATAAACAAAAAAATATATATATATATATTTAACAATTGCATGAGAAACCCATTCATGTTGGTATTCCTATTTTATAAAGTTTTGAACTTTGAAATTAATTCATCCATATATTCTTTCCGTTTGTAACCTTCCATAAGTAATAGCTAATTTTATAACAAATGATAGACATGTGGTTACCTGTTAACCATTTCTAGTTAGGCTACCTTTGGCCAATCGGAGATGGTAGCAATTATATTAGAATAACAATTGAGAAATTAAACTCATATTATAAAAGAAAACAACAATAAGAATAACTATAAATGCAAAAGAGAATAAATAATTATATGAATTTTTATTAGTAGAGTTATTATGTAGCCTTCTTTGTTTTTGTTTTGGTTTTTGTTTTTTATAAAGATATTTCAATCGATTATGTTCATACCAATCCACTGAAAAGGAGAGAACGAAAAGAAAAAATATATATAAAAGTAGCATTGATATAGTTTACCTGGAGCGATATATCCATAAGTGCCGGCAATTAAAGTTTGATTGGATGAATCAGGATCTAGTAGCCTAGCTGTGCCAAAATCAGAGACAAAAGCCTCCAATTCCTTGTTCAAAAGAATGTTATTGCTTGATATGTCTCTGTGAACAAATGGTGGGGTACAATCATGATGCATGTATGATAAAGCATGTGCCATGCCTTTAACAATGTTCACCCTCTTAACCCAATCCATTTCCGCAGCTTCAACCTCATTTCTCAAAACACAAAATAAGCTTCCTCTTTCCATGTATTCATAAACAAGAAACATGCACCTTTTGTGTAGACAAAACCCAAAAAGTTTCATAATGTTTCGATGTCGTATATTTGTTAAAACTTGTACTTCATTCCTAAAACTCTTATCAAAAGTTGGATTCTCAGCTTCGAAACGATGAAGTTTCTTCAACGCAACTATATTGCCACAAGGCAATTGTGCTTTATAAACACTTCCATAACCTCCCGTTCCAATACAATATTTGATGTCAAAGTCCTCTGTTGCTTGAATAATGTCTTCATATGCAATCATTCCATCATAATTCCATAGGGAGAACACATTACCATTTTTTGTTGCACTTGCTTCATTTTGGGTATTCTTACCTTTTCGTCGAGAGAGGAACAACAATCCAAAGATTAAGAAGGCAAGAAAAATGGCAATGGGAAGAAAAATGGTGATATAGTGCACAACTTTCTTTTTTGCTCTTTTATTCATGGAGGGAGAGGGAGAGCAAAGAGTTAAACTCACGGCATAACCGCATAAATCCTTGTTGCCTATAAATGCATTGGTTCGAAATTCAATCAGAAAATCACGTGTGACTTCTCCCCTCAAATCATTGTATGACAAGTCAATTCTTTGAATGGAACTGAGATATTTGGGAATGACGCCAGAGAGATGATTGTGGGATAGATTCAAGAAGTTTAAGATTGTTAAATTTCCAAGTTGGGGAGGTATCTCTCCATTGATTAAGTTATGAGAAAGATCAATAGTATTTAGTGAAGAAAGGTTACCAATTTGAAAGGAAATGCTGCCGTTCAAAAAATTGTTGCTCAAATTCAAGAATTGCAAAGAAGGGCAGTTCCAAAGATCTATTGGAATGGTTCCACTTAGCTTGTTTTGGGAAAGGTCTAGAGAAGGCAAACTTGTCAAATTCTTCATAGATGAAGGGATTGGACCGATGAGGCTATTATTATAAAGACCCAGTTCAACCAAATTTCTCAGATTCCCAATTTCTGGAGGGATGGAACCATTGATTTGATTCGAATCAAGGTACAAATATGTTAAACTGGTTAAATGAGCTACAGATGATGGGATTGGACCAGTGAGGATATTATAACTCAGGTCCATATAAACCAAATTTCTCAGATCCCAATTACTGGAGGGATGGAACCGTAGATTTGATTTGAATCAAGGTCTAAAGACACCAAATTGGTTAAGTTTCCCATAGATGATGGGATTGGACCATTGAGGATATTATAACGGAGGTCCAATTCAACCAAATTTCTCAGATTCCCAATTTCTGGAGGGATGGAACCATTGATTTGATTTGAATCAAGGTGCAAATGCGTCAAATTGGATAATTCACCTAGTGATGATGGGATTGGACCATTGAGGATATTATAACAGAGGTCCAATTAGACCAAATTTCTCAGATTCCCAATTTCTGGAGGGATGGAACCATCGATTCCATTTGAAAACAAATGCAGATGGGTAAGATTGGTTAAAAGACCAAGAGTTGGCGGGATTGATCCAGTGAAGAGGTTTGCGCTCAGATTTAGAGCAACCAAATTCTTCAAATTCCCTATCGAGGGAGGGATCGGACCATTAATGTAATTGAAAGAAATGTGGAGCTCCACTAATTGGATAAGGTTAGCTAGTGAAAGGGGCAACTCACCAGTAAGATCATTCCGCGACAAGTCAAGGAAGGTGAGTTTTGAAAGAGCACCTATGTGGGACCGGATGCTTCCTCTGAGTCCATTTCCGCTGAGATCAAGATGAACAAGATTTGGGAAGCAAGAGAAGTTGAATTTCCCAAACTTATCTCCCACCAGGTACTGATTACGTAGGGAAATGTGGGTGACACTTCCAGCACTATTGCAAGCTACTCCAGACCACTTACAATGGCCTGATTTGTTGTTTTTGTAGTTATGACTCCACCAAGTATGACTCCACCAGCCACTGTTGCGTAGAGCCTCCGATTCTAATTCAAGGGATGAAGATGCAGATGCCGCCACCAATACTACTAAAACAATGGAAATGGAAATGGAGGAGGATGGCATGTTTAGAAGTTTAATCGTAGCAATTGTTGCTACGCTGATGCTCAGAGAGCTTTAAAATGCAGTGGGAGCTAGGTGGGAGCTAGTCAAGGTCTTTAATTGGGGTCTCTGTTAATACTGGCACGCTGTTTCCTATAATTTTCCAACTATGTGAACCTGCAGCACTAGTGGACTCAAGTCTTCTGACCCAAATCATGGGTTGCATGTCAATTTTATTTTTTATTTTTTTTGGAATTTTCCCTATGTACTCTTGGAAAAAAATTCCTAGTCTTGACAAATAATTCTATTCATTTGGTAAAAGCTGATCGTGATCTTTGGATCTTCCTGTTAGGACCAGCTTTAGATATTACTTAATTTACTTGGCATTTAAGTGGAATCCCTGCGAAGTTGCATTTGCAGACCCAATTCACCGAATCCAGATTGTGGGTTGCATGAACATTGTAGCAGGTTAATTGCTGCACTCATGATCAGAGTTTCTTAAAATGCTAGGGATTGACCCATGCACAGTGAGACAAGGTCTTTTGGTCTCTGTTCAGAGTTCAGACTAATTGTTAGCTATATAATTTTCCATCTATGAAAGGGACCAGCAGTCGTGGACTCTTAATAAAAGTTAAAAAGTCTTCTAACCCAAATTACAGGTTGAAACCGAGCATAAATGCTAGGCTGATGGATGGCCTTTTGGGAGTGAGAGGAGTTGAACCCTATACCTTCCACTTTTTGAGGCATAGCCACGTAGCGGCGTAGATGTCATGTCAACTTAACTAGTCCCTTGAGGTTTAAGTTTGAATCATCATGATCATATGACTTTTTGTCCATAATTAACAATTTAACTTAGGAGTTACTGAGTAAAGCAATATGAATATAATCTGATCATCCTAATACGTACTCTTTTAGTTTTACCTCATAGAAGAGTAGTTTTACCTTATAGAAATTAAAGCTGCAAGCCACGTACTAGATAAACTGTGCTAGAGCTTATGGGAAAGCTCAAGTGCTCAAAGACAAAATGTTCCCAAGGTTTGAGATATAATCTCTACAGTTTACTGTAATATAACATTAAAAAAAAAAAAATTTTAAAAATTGTATCAAATATAATTAAGAAAGATTGTTGAAAGTTTTTTTTTTTTTGGTTTGAATTGGGGGAGAAACATTATTCTTGGACCAAAATAATACAAGGGCTACCCATGCAATTCCATAGTGTACCTAACCTTGTTCAGCCTGTCAGAAGCAAAGGGAAAAATCCAAGCTGAAGTGCTACCAACCTTGGGGTTAAAACTGGAAGTAACCACAAATCAATTCCACATAACAGAACGTCATATTGCTTGTTCAATTCTCAACAATGAATTCTTGAATCTCTATTCCTGTATGCCGGGCCCCTCCCTGCACTCTAAGCATAACTTCATCTCCAACTTTAAGTGAGGTCACCGGAATTGCGGTTTTTGGCTCTCCATTTCCTGCAAATATAGAATAGATAGCAAGTTGAAATCTTTAAGATGAGGAATGCGAATGCTAAATCCAAGACTTTCAGAAAGTGGTATGGCAAGACAGAATAGACCTTCACCTTGGCAGGGACAGACCAAGGCAACTGTTTCCGCATTCTGTAGAAGGATGCTGTAAAGAGTTTGATTATCTGAATCTCTCTGCAAGCACAAGTGTAATATAAATAAATAAATAAACAAAAACAGTTAGCATTAGAAAGTGGATTTCAAATTTCAGTTAACTTCTTCAAATACATTCATAGGAGAAAAGCTCCATTTAAATGCCGAGGAAACAGAAGAAAAGCACAAAAATTAAATAAATAAATGAATAAAAATAGAGAGATTTTATATCCCTTTATTTCTTTACAAGGAAAACTTAAAGCTTAAATTGACTAAACCATACATTACGTTGCTATTTGGAGGCTTCTTCATTTTTTATTCAACTCGGGTTTTCCAGGTAAACAAATAATTGATGTAAAAAATAGCAAAAAATAAATAAATTACATACTCCATATATAATACTGAACCACGCAACACAAAATGAATCAAGTGGAACTGTGAAACACAAGAGATTCATCTCGTGTCATGTATCCCTATTCCTGCACTCCCACTTGATCAATGTTCTAATTGTTTTAGATTCTCCTCATCTTCTCTTCAGCTAATTATCTAACTCTTCCTAAAAAAAATTATTAATTAAAATAAGTCTTTTTGCTTCAAATCTCACTGCTCTTCTACTGATCAAAATGTTTCTGAAATTTTTTGATGATAAGACTGTTAGTAGATTTTTCACAACCTAGCCTGCATATTTTATCACAGATCCAACAACCAGAGATTTTAAGTCCTATGAGGAATTATCTTAAATATTTCTCATTCAGTCTGATAGCAACATTTTACAGCATGTGAACTATTTCCACTATAAAGAAATGAACAGAAAAAAATTCAGAAGATTCCTTGATCATGTCTGTGATTGTGTTTAACATACACAAACCTTCGCCTCCACAAGAATTAGTGGTCTAGTCTCTATCTTTACACACCCAACAATTGCTGTTCGTTGCTGGCCTTTTTGATCAACCACAATTACCTCCTTGCCTGCTTTTAACTCTGAAAGGTAGCAAGTCTTCCCTCCTGGAACAGCTATATAGGCATGTACAGGCCCCTGTACATTTCCAAAAGATATTTGGTAACTAGGCTGCATAAGTATCACAGGACAATAAATCCAGGAAATGGCGCTATAAAACTCCAACTGATGGATCCAAGAAATGGCACTTTAAAACCCCAACTACTTCTATGTCTGGATTTTGGAACACAATGATATTGATTCATTTTCTTGAGAAATTTCCTTAATTATCTATATGGAAGGAAAATAACTTCTATTGTTTGTCATTTTCTGGGAAAATAAGCTGGCTGTGCATTATTACGTACCCTGTCATCATCATAGAAGGTGCAGACCACGTCAAAACTTCCTGTCAAATAACGGAGCATAAGTTTCTAGACCCATTTTAGCCATTGAGAATACAAGCTGCACTGACATAGCGGTTCTATATTGCCAAATTATATTCAAAAGGCAAAGAACTTATGGCCTTATGGGTGTTTGGAAACTGTGGAGGAAAATGGTTCAATCTTGACAACCATAGGCCATAGCATTTGAACGAACAAGTTCCTCATGTACAATGGGTCATTACCAAATCACTAAATGATTATCAGAAACTACAAATGGGAATTTTCTTTAAATCCTATACGAAAATGAGGAGACTTATCATAAAAGGTATGCAAAACAAAATAAGCACATTTTAAAGATGTGTTGAAATAAGAAAACCAATGAAGCTATTGTAAATCAGCACCGTGAAATCAGCTCCATGAACTAATGCACTCTTAAGCTTGGTGTGACAAAGGATGTGCCAAACCCACTGGATCAGAGCTTATCAAGTTTGAATGACAACATTCATCTAAATATCATCTCTAGCATATCCAAAGCCAAAACTCACCGCATTGACTTGGAAAGGCCGGCTGGCAATGTAATTTGACTCCAAGCATTCTGAATGAACAAGGAATAGCCCTCTCGCAAAAGATCCAACCTACAAAAGGATACTTGTGCAATAAGAAAGAAGGATCACATATGATTAGCCCAATAGAAAAATCAAGATAGGCGAAAAAATGCAGACAACAAAACTAGGAGCAAACCAGAAGTCCTTCACCAGGTCTCATGAGGCAACAGAGATCCACACAAACTCGATCGCCCATTCCAACTATATTAACTTGAGTTACAGTGGCTTTGGTCAAGCCCAATATATTGCTCACTTCATTCCTTCTGTCAAAATAGTCCTGACAATATTAACCAAGATAAGGAGCAATGCTTCACTACTCAGAAGCCCTACCCAGTAACAAATTACCTTTAGCTCAATAATAGCTTTGAGATCTTCAACTTTTAAAACAACTCCACCCAGACCCTGCTCCAAGGCCTACAAAAAGAAAAGAAAGAAAATATACAGGATGTTGGGATGCATCTAAGAAGAAAATTTGACAATATCAAAGAATTCAAATGGTCCTTCAAACATGTAAAGATCTTTTTCAGGTCATGATTTTATAGAATTTAAGAGATACCTCAAGAAAGATTTGTGCTTCAGAGGGAGTTCTTGAGATAGCAAACACTGTTTTTTGTCTGCCTTGGAATGCTGCAACAATATTCTCCGCAGGTATTACCTAAGAAACAGAAAACCAGGGACTGGCTTAAAAGTAGGATTTCATAACGTATTATAGAGAAAAAAATAGTTATATTTCTAAAGAACCAACTAAAAATGTGTTCTCGGGAGATATACAAGTTACTTGAAAAAAAAAAAAAGAAAGAAGAGAAACTGATAGGGTTATACTGGCAACAAATACTGAAAAGGAGATCATGTTAGTGGTCAAAACATGTATGAAATGTGATCGCAAAGCAGGTGAAGTTGAGAGATACTGTACGTTTAAAAGTGTATATAAGACCCTAAACCACAACTAAATACTAAAGAAAATGAAAAATAACAAAACATTTTGCAACTTTGACCACCCAACTAAATGAAAAATCACAAAATATTCTGAAACTTTCACTACCAAACTAACAGTACGTCCAAACAATCCACTTTCCACAGCTAGAAGCCATGGAAGAAACACTATAGCCTAGATTTGTACTGACAGCAGATGGTCGCTTCTAAAGATAATATAAGATTAATTCCACCAGTTTCCGTTAAACCTGTGGAAATAGAAGGTATGTTCTAAAGATTTCAATTGGACTAATTTAAAGCAAGCTTAAGTTGAAGAACTGTAGTCAACAGAGTGCCATCTATCAACAATAGTATTATATAACTTATACATTAGAAACAGACTAGCACCCAAGTGACTGAGAGACTGACCAAGTGGACAAGACACTGCAGCCATCTCAACCACACAATGTTCTCACTACAAGTACTGTGAGAAAAAGTTATTCTCATCTATTGTGATTAAGTGTACAACAAATTAGTCCACTGACATTTATAGATAGTCAACAAGCAGGAAAGAAGGAGTGTATGGATGCATACTGATGAACCTTCTTAGGTGAAAATTCTCCTGAGCAGGTAGCAAATGGTTATACCTGCCAATCTAGTAAATTAATAATGATATTCTCTGCCTGCTCATCCACCGGTTGGAGCTTTTGTAAATCTTCAGGAGAAGAAACCTCTGAAATTGTGGCAACCCTTCTGTTCTCATTATCTAAAAGCTCTCCCTCTTCAATGGAGATCGGACATATCAATGCAGTTGCTCTGCAATCCATAACCAAAGTTTCAGGTGATTAACTTGAATGCTATAATAGATGAATGCTTTGACAATGATATAGGGTAGTTCACCAAAACCAATATACGTGGAAAACATCTATATATGTTTGTTTGTGTATGCATTCTGAGGAACATTGCATTTAAATATGTGTAAAAGTAAAACTAAGAGCTGTGTCTAATACTCATGTTAGAAAAAAATCTAATTAAAATGCTTCATACACATTATAATAGCAAATAAAGGTGGACATGCTTGTGACTATGCAGCACAGACATAACATGTCATATATATGTTTGTGATCTTGGTGAGAAAATTTAAAAGAAAATTGAATATAAAAACATCCAGATAATTGCTCACTTAAATGCAATTTAAATGAATAAATGGACTGCTTGATTATCAAAACAAATATATGTTCATGATCTTGGCGATGCATATTATAATGAATGGGGCAATCCACTAAACTTCCCTTCACCTAATGCCATTTACTTATACACTGAATTTCCAGCATACTTCTTTGACCCATTAACAAAGTTCTGCAACAGACGAACCTTTTAAGAAACAATTCCAGTTTCCTGCATCTGGCATTGCATTCCATAGAAGCATTGCGAGCATAGATTAGATTATATTTATCACTCCATTTTCACAGCTAGAATACATGGCAATGGATAACCAATCCTCACAGATGAGGAAATCGCCTCTATAAAAAATTAACCATAACCCAAAAACCGCACTGACCCAACAGTTCAAACAGCTCAAATCATCAAAATTTTACTAAATAACGATAACCATCCAAGTATAATCCATAAATTTCATAACAAAAACAAAACTCATATACTAAATCCAATCAAAAAATACAAAACAAGAGGAATAGTCTTTAATTATAACTTACACGACCACTCATGAGCAAGTTCTCGGCATCGTGGCGAGAAGATGAAAGTGTTCCATCCTCTCTCGAGGCGGCCGTCATGAATTGCTTGCTTTCAGTCCATATCCATACCTGCTTCGATTGCTTGTACTCCAAAGACGAAGAAGAAGAAGAACACATTGTCACACAAGAACTGTTCTGCATCTAAACAACTCCTTTACTACTGTTATATATAGCATTCATTGTATATATATCTTGAGATATCATCAATCTGCAACTGTTCCATTTTCCTACGAATGTTAATCAATAATTAGCATAATTAATTAGTAAAATTAATAAATAAACATTTAATGAAGATTGGACGCATTAACGTACGCAGTACAGCGTGCTGCGCATCTTGCCCTAGTTCAGTGCTGAAAATCAAAGTGTCTTTTAGCTTTAATTTTAAACATTGTAGTGAGTCAGCTACTGTTAATCATGGATGCTCAACGACCGATGGTGCGCATTATACACGTAAGTTTTGTTTGGAAAAAGAAAATTAGAAAGGGTGAGGAGGGAACCTGGCTTGGGAGTGAACCGGGGCAGCTGCTTGGGGATTCTGACAAAAGACGCAGAAGACAACAGCGCCATTTCTGCCCCTTCTCTCTCTCTCTCTCTCCTCTTTCCAAAATAACGCCTAAATGAGCCATATTTTGTGAACTAGTAGCACGGGTTGGGCTCCAATTCAGTCTGACCCGGCTTACTCTGTTCAAATGGCCAGTAAAATCCTGCCATGTCAACATTCATAAAACTTTACCTAACAAATAGCACATAAAGCTCTTTCCCTATTTTAGATTTAGAAAAATAGAATGAGAATCCTCTGCTTGGGTTTGTTTGGTGCTTGAGTGATGTGTTATGATCTGGATCATCTGTACATCACCCAAGTAAAAAGCAAAACATCCAAATCATAACACATCACCCAAGTATATCCAAGTTTAAGCAGAGGATCATCTGCTTGGGTTTGCTTGGTACTTGGGTGATGTGTCTGCTGGGAGCGGAAATCCCATGAACCCGTGCTAGTGCTTATAGATCATGCCACAAAAAAAAAAAAAAATGAATCCTTTAAAATAATGAGATGAATCCATACATTTGAGATCTGTCTGGATTGATCTCAATGAATCACGAACCGTAGAAGTCTGCTCGAGCTCTTCAAGCCTTCAACCGTATTCCTCCTATATATGCCAGAACGTGAAGAGAGAGTGGCTCTCTTTGGGCTATTCTGCTTGGGCGGCTGCCTCTAGGGTTTAGAAATAATATTTCGTCTAACCTAGAGGCTGCCCATCATGGCATATATATAGGCTACGGCAGGGACCTAAAAGAAAATAAGTTTCGGGCTCCCAATATAAATATTAATTATAATTCAATTCACTAAAGAATTATAATTGCACTCATTCGCTTATTCGAAAAGATATTTCGAACTCTTTGTTATTAAATACATATTAATCTCTCCACGTTAAGATTACAGATACCCGTTGATTAAATTAAATTATTGACAATTTTATTTAATTAACATATGTTAATCTTCTTGAGACCTTCCACTTAACTTATTTGATATGTCGGATACAAAATCCACCTGCAGGGTTTAACATAATCAAAACTTATAAGCATCCTCAAGAGGGTATCATCAATCCATTACAGGACGTGGATTCTATTAATAATTAATATACACCATACGTTTAATGTCGTTACCCAACTCACCGAGTTTATTGACCTATAAAAGATCTCACTCTATATGAATCAAGACAACAAATATTAAGCGTATGTGTGTATTAAATATTTCGGGATTAAGAGCATAAGTATTTATAATAACCATGAGGTATAAATTGTTTAATATGTCAGTATAAAACAATTACTCAAAGACAGTCCAGTTCAATACACACAAGTGTACTAGCACAAGAAGTCGGAACTAAACCGTTCCCCATAGTCAAGACAAACCTATTGAAATCTTGTGCTACAATCTTACCGATGGTGTGTCAAGTTCCATCTCAGACTGTGAATAATAAGCTTATATTCTACAAGAACTGATGATCTGATCCCCTGTGTATAAGCTGAACTCTACACACCAGATCATCTACTATGTAGAATAAAGACACACATGCATAACATTAAAAGATAATATAATGCAAACATAGCTCATAGAGATTCTCATTTAAAATGCAATATCATAATTCATTAATAAATAAATACTTAGGTCTATTACATAAAAACATGACTTTTAGTATATATCCCCAACAATGTCATAATCTAGATCATCTGCACTTTACCCAAGTGAAAAGCAAAATATCCAAATCACAACACATCATCCAAGTATATCCAAGCTCAAGAAGAGGATCTAGACTAAAAAAGAATGAGGATCCTCTGCTTGGATATGCCATATCTTTCTGATATGGCACAAATTCTACTTCTCAGGTTCCACTTACAAATTTCATATAAGATGTTATATTATTTTATCACACTCATTAATTAAAATTAGATACTCTTTGAAATCTAATAGTAGTTTATCAAAATTGTAGCTGAATTTATGCTAATTAGACAAAGTCAATGTAACAAATTTAATGAAATAGTGTGTTGTTTTAATTTACATGCCCAAAATAGCAAAATAATGGGGGAGCTTATGGCATATAAAATCTTCATTGACCATGTTCTGTATATTTGGCATATTTGTGATTCCTATGTCCTCCGGCCTAGAAATTTAGCAGCTGCTGCTGGTTCTACAAAATACCTATGTTGTTGTGAGAGGAGGCAATTGGGCTGCCAACTCCTACCTCACTACAAAAAAATTATCAATAGCAACGGACTTTTCCGTTGCAATTAAGCACATTTTCCTTCGCAATAAGCTTTTTGCAATGGAAATAATTATCGCTATTCTGTCGCAATTGCTATAGTCGCAAAAAAAAAAAAAAATGTCGTTGCGATGGCTTTTTCCGTTGCAAAATAAATGTAGCAACGGTAATCCCCGTCGCAAGCATTGCAATGGAAAATGCCGTAACAAAAAATTTCCATTCGGTTTGCTCATAACAATTGTTGCGAGGAAATTTGTTGTTGCAAAATTTTATACAGATTTTTGCAACGAAAAATGTCATTGCAAAAGTTCCATTCGATTTGCTCTCACAATTGTTGCGAGGGAATTTGCCGTTGCAAAATTTTAAATTACTTGCTAGGATAAGCTGATTTTTGGAACGGAAAATGCAGTTGCAAAAAATTCTAATCGGTTTTATTATTATTTAATAACAATTGTTGCGAGGGAATTTGCCGTTGCAAGATTTAAATATACTTGCCACGAAATTTGCCGTTGCAATTTTGAATTCTACCAATAGGAATTCCGCCACTCGAATTTCCAACGGCTATTCTTCGAATTAGACTTTAAAAAACCCCCCCCCCCCCTTTTTTTCAACAAATCCAATTTCCATTTTTATTGAAACCATAATTCAATCATATGATTCATCACTTATTGAATAAAATAAATGAACCTGACTATCCAATCGATTATATTTCATACAAACTAATAGAATTTCAATGGCTCATAACTCATAGCTCGTAGACAATACAGAAACAAATAAATCAATCTAAAATCTGAGACTAACTAATGTTTAATCAAACATGAAACTTTTTGACAAACTATAACTGATGAAGACAAGTGCCCCGTCTTTATAATGTAAATAAAACATTTACACACTAGATATGCAGCACTAACCTTGTTCCATGGTTTCAAAGTGCTAATTGTTGCTGGGGTAAGTATTGGCCATCATGTCACAGCCAATGGAGCTTCTTTATTTCTTGTTGCTGGGGTAAGTATTGGCCATCATGGCTAGTGGTTCAAGCAAGGCTGGACGCTTCATCCTATTGGGTTGGCCTTTTTTTTTCTTTTTTTTGTTAACAATGGACGGGAATTGAACCTATGAGGCTGTGATCCAACCTACTCTCATCCATTCCCTCACAATTTCTCACCATCTAATTAGTCCAGTGAAACACGAGTTTTGGCTCTTCCATTGTAGGATAAAGTTCCGAGTTCTATTCTTTATGGATGCACTATATAACAACTAACCACTGGCCCTACTGTGTATATCGATTGGCTAAAAAAAAAAAAAAAAAAACTAGCCAGGTGGCTTTGCTTTTTTCTACTTTACCATGTACAACATATGCACTTTGGTGTGGAAACTAGCATCCATACTCCTTCACCAAGTAAACCAACAAATGATCAAGTGTTCTCACTTCACTTTTCTGGGTGGGTCATACTTCATAGATTTAACTAGTACAATGACTAAGGGATTGATATGTTATTCTTCAACAGATAGCAAAGTCAAGATTTAACATGTTGAACAGAAACATTGAAGAGAAAGGAGAGAGTCTTTGGCAAATTAAAGAAACTTAAATTATCAAGTGAAATGTGTCTAAATTTCATTATTCATATCCTTTGGCCTATTTCTACATTACATTCAAATGAAAACTAAAATTCAATCTCTTTCCAACCTATTCCCAAAGTACACTAAAACAGTTGGAAAAAATTGCAGAAACATCAATCTCTGGATACAAATCAAGTAACCAATTTCATTACGAATAGATCGACTCCTTAGTCGTAAACTTATACAGCATATAATGCATATAAGACTTTCCTGGAGTCACAATCTGTGAAGGAAAATTTGGGCGATTAACTGAGTCAGGGAACCCTTGAGTCTCCGAACACAGAGCTGCATGAGGCTTATAAACAAATCCACCTTTCCCCTTCACATCCTTCAACATATTACTCGTATAAAACTGCATGCCTGGTGCATTTGTCAACAGCTACATCACTCTTCCTGACTGCTTATCGTGCACCACTGCTACCCACTTGGTCTTCTGCAGCCCCATGCCCTTGTCGAGGGCGTAGTTGATATCATAACCATTAGGAAGCTCCTTGATCCTGCTTACAACACTCCGGCTTTCAAGGAAATCATATGGGGTTCCTTTCACAGGTTCAATTTTCCCAGTAGGAATAAGCTGGCTATCAACAGCCGTAATGCGGGATCCAAAAATCTGGATTTCGTGAGAAAGTATATCGATGCTGTTGTGGCCACCAAGGTTCCAGTAAGTGTGTTGGGCTAGATTTACTGGAGTAGCTTTGTTTAGAGCTCTGGCTTTCATTATCACACTCAAATCATTCTCTCCCACAAGTGTATAGGACACAGACACAATGAGATCACCAGGAAATCCTGCATATTAACAAACCAGTGTGGTACTCAAATTTTTTTTTACCAATGGACTGTCATATTGTACATTATCATAACAAGTAAATTAATCACGGCACACCATATATATTGAAAAAAAATACAGATGAACATAAGAGTGAAAATGTAGAGTGACTTACCTTCTTCGCCATCATGGCTGCGATAGGTGGAGATGATGTGCGGCGAATTTCCTTTATTGTGATGCTTGCTTACTTTCCAAACAACATCACTAAATCCTTTGGGGCCACCTAATGTTCATAAAACAGAGTTCA
>JAESVK010064064.1:73836-120228 GCA_017140935.1 Hamamelis virginiana
TATATATATATATATATATATATATATATATATATATATATATATATTATCTATCACTTTCATCCACCATGTACATTTTTTGGTTTCGAATTTCCGATATTGAAATTTCTTAGGTTTTGAATATGTGTGTTGGCAAGTTTTATTTCAAAACTTGGTTTGGGTTGTATATTTTTTAGTATGTGTACTAATGATCACAAGCGAAGCCATGCCTAAAGTCTCTAACTCACCATGGACTAGGATGGTAAGTGACTTAGTGATCTAGCGATCATGTTTAGGTGGTTTAGATGCCTTGTACACTTTCATATCCTTTGTGTGTGGCCTTAAATTGATCAAAATGAAAAAATTGGACTTTTCAATAAACCTGGATCGATCCAAGGTTGTGCTGGATCGATCCAATAGCATGAGAATTCTAATTCAAAAACATTACAGAATCTCATACCAATTTGGATCGATCCAAGATCGTGAAATAGGTTTTTGTTTTCTATTGATCGCACTTATTTGTGATTGGTCACTCACCACCTATATATATATTATGTCTTCTGAGAATCAGGGTTACGACAACCTCCAAAGAATCATACCTAATTGAACCCCAAACATGTTTCTTGCTTGCCCGTAAAAAGTGTTGTTCAATCCCAAGTGTAAGATCTATTTGTTGCAAGCATAGTAATTCATAGGAGTACCCATGGTCATATCCACAGGGATAGGGAGTCGAGAAAATTAGGAAATTCTCTTGAAATGTTGTTTAGTGTAGAGAAAAAGAAAATAAAATCATGTGGTTGGATTTGAGAGTTGTTTATACTAAATGCATAAAAGTTAAAGAATATTAAAATAATGAAAATAAAGAGCTGAGATTTAGAGTTCAACTTGCCCACATCCTTGGTTCTAATTTCTCACACTTGTTTTACTCATCCAAATACATTGAAGAATGGTTTGGATGGGATATTTAGCAATGAAACCCAAACATTTACACGCTCAGATTACATTGAAGAATGGTCTGAGCGGAGGATTTTGCAATAAAAATCATCCATGTTGAAGATTATAGGATATTAATGATAAACATTCTTTCAAACATTTAAACAAACACTTGGAATGCTTTTAGCGCTAAGAACCACCTGTGCCAAGTAACCTTGTCTACAGATGGTAAAAGCTAGCTAATCCTTGTGGATCTAAGCAAATACTGTGTTATCATCAATATCCAAATCTATCGATCTAGGCATTAGTGTGAAAAATCATTACCTTGGATGTGGGTCAAGAATGAAAGAAAACACCATGGGAACGCAGCGGAATGTAAAACAAAAAATTTTCCCATCGATTTTCATCCATGAATCGAACTCAAACTATAAGATGAATCTAAACAATTATTTATACATGAAATAAATGCTTACTTTGATGTTACTTTGATGGTCGCCTTCACAAAACTTCAAGCTCCAAAGGTATGGAAGCCTCCAATGTTTAGTCCACACGAGCCCAAAACTTCTTTGATCTTCCTTTGTCTCCACAACAACTTGAGAAGGCAAAGGCTTAAGAGGGAGAGAGAGAGAATTTCGGCTAGGGGAGGAGGCAAGCAAGAGTGATCCGGCCCTAGGGTTATCCTCCTCTATTTATAAACCTCTCTTCTTATAATGATGTTTGGTTACAAGTGCTAGTTTGACCAAACATCATATTAAATTAGTTATATTCTAGTTTAGTATATCCTTAATCCCTTTTAATTATTAACACTTAATAAATAAGGATTAGGTTAATATCTAAATTAGAATATCCCCTCTTACAAAATCAAGAAGATCACTTAAGCCCTTATGTGTGTGACCCATTGGGTTCACCCCAACCTAGTAGTGGATCGGGAACATCGCATGTTTCCCAAAATAGAAACTTTCTATTTTTGGTTCAATTGAAACTATTCCAATTTTGCCCTCAATGATAACACTTATCATTAGGCCTACACTAGTCATGAGTGACCTCTAGCAACATATCATGACGTGCCCTAGGTGTGGGTGAATATACATATATAAATGAACCCTTCGTGTAATATAATCCTTCACCAACCAATGTCACGATTAAGTTATCTGGGTATGGATTCATGTCAAACCCTAACTTAATCCTGTGTTAGTTATTCACCAAAATATAAACTCAATTAGGTTAACCCATGAAAACTCTTTTCCTTGGTTACCTTCTGCTTTGGCCAAAGACTTCATTGAGTTATTATTTATGAATTAACTGTGACATTCTCCCTTTGATATTAAGGGTGGTGATCCCCTATTGCACACTCACCTATCTTCATATATAACTTACTAAAGCCAATGAGCACCGATTACATCCTCATGAATAAGGGTGTACAAGATACTATCAAACTCTAGTAATTCATACATAAGATAACTAGTGGTGTCTCAGGTACGAGGATTACAAATGTGACTATACACATGAGCAGCTTTTGACATTCAAATACATCTCCATAAGCTGTACTCATATTGGTCACGTTCAGTGTACTTGTTCTCTAACAAGCACCCACAGGTTTACTATAGTGTCTCTACACAGATGGCTTGAGACTCACCATCCTCCCATTGGAGCTAGTATAACCTGAGCTAATCTTAACGGTTTATTATCGCCCAAATAAATAAACCTATGATCAGGAACATATCTAGAATAGATGTTCTTGAGAATCATATGTCTCTCTATCTCAACACTTGAGATACAATTCTCTATCATGCTATTCAAGGACATTATCATGAACAGTTATAAATAACACAAGTATACATGATAATATAAAAGCCATTATATAGATGAATAAGATTCATTCAATAACATAAATGAAATTAAAGTCCCCTAATTACAATCTACTAATTGGTTTTAGGGCACATTTCTAACAAAGAATCCCCATCAATCCCAGCTATTTAAGCTTAGCTACCCATAGAATTAAAAGTACGCAGATTAAATGGAAAATAAACTGAAGACTTTGAATTTGAAATTGAAAACTATGAAAATAAATTGCATAAATTGAAAATACACAAGGGTGTTCTAATACAGAGAAATTAAACAGGAAAATAAAATTACAACTGAAAATAAACTAATGACTAACTAAACTATTCTGTAGAAATTAAAAGAAATTAAGAAGGATGGAAAAGAAAATAAAATTCCTAAACTAGTTAAGCTAAAAGAAAAAAAAAAAAAAAAGCAAGAGCGGTGGTGGAGAGAGGCGTGAGAGAGGAGAGGAAGAGGGGGCGTGTAGAGAGGAAGTTCCTAAGCTAAAAAAAATTATGAGAGAGACGTCTAGGAGAGCCTTTACAAAGAATATATAAGCCTTGAAGCAAAAAGACCAAAGTGCCCTCCAAAAAGCATAAAAAATCAGCATAATGTGACAATGTCGGTTTAGCACTACCGATAGTCCAAATTGGCATTATCGATAAAGAGTTGCTGTTGGAATTCGGATTTTCTGCATTTGATTTAGCATTACCGATAATGGAAAATACCATTATCGGTAGCAGATTAATTCTGGTGCTGGGACACTTGTTTGCTTGGATTTTTTTGTGCATTGCTGATATATTCCATATCGAAATTATTTTAATCTTCTTATTTCTCCTTCCACAATCAGCAATTGCTTTGATGAATAAAACATGGCCCACTTCTTTTGTAGTTGTTTGCCACTTTGCCAATTCATTTCCTTTCCTTTTCTTTTTTTTTTTTATCCCACATAGCTTATGTCTTTTGCATATTATCCCATGTAGCTCATTCCATGATAATCTTCATTTATTTTCACTTTGGCTCCTTCTCAACCCTTCAATCTTTTGCACTTATTTCACTCCATTTATACACAAATTCTACAAAAGATTAAAAACAATGAACATTAGGAAATCTATAATAAAAAGCTAAAAATATGCATAGAAGAACTACAATATGGACTGCTAAGTTGCACTAGGAAATGCATTATTGCAATGCAATCATTTCTCCCTTGTAAACCTTGAGTGTTCTTCTACTTGCATGAATCATACTGTTTCTTCATTCATATCTTATGGATTCAGTTTGATTTCCTTTAGGATTGTCTTGAAACCTTGGAAACAACACTTCAATATCTATGGTGAGAAATTTCTATGGAGATATGAAATCTTTCATGACTTTTGATTGAAAAATCAAGAGTAAGGCCAATGCGATTGGTTGCTGAGCATGCTGTAAAGATGGAGGACTCAGTGGGATGAGTTAATGAGATCTTAATACACTAGGCCGAGGATTGGTGAGAACAAGTGTATGGTATAATCTCTGTACTCCTTTTTTTATAGTGGATTGCTGCTTTCTCCCGTGGTTTTTTCTCGAAAGGGTTTCCACGTAAATCATGTGTTTTTAAGGTAGATTTATTGTGCTGGATATTAATTGTATTAACTATCAAGAAGGATGGAATGATTTCTGATTTGTTCATGGATCCCTCTTGATAGTTACAATGTCATATTGTTATATTGCTCGTGATGTGTTTGTGATTATTACTCAACTATTGAGTTAATAATTTTTCTGTGTAATTTTTCATAGGAGTGTGATATTCTGTGGTAATTTTCCTTAAGTTAATTCGATCTAGGTGAACTTGAGTTTTTCAATTGGTATCAGAGCTAGAATCACTGTGATAGGCTAACACCTTGGTGATATTGTCCTTAGATCATAATTTCACTCTTCCATGGAAGAAGGAAATTTAGTCACAAGATCACCCAAGTTTGATGGTTCAAACTATGCCTATTGGAAGGCTAGGATGAGGATTTTTCTTTAGATGAGAGAGTGTGTGTCACTGTTGAGAAAGGTTGGAAACCTCCTAGCTGGAAAGTAGGTGAGGAGACCTTACCTAAACCAACCGATAAATGGAAAAAAGAAGAGTTAGAAAAGGTTGGTTGGAATAGTCGAGGTCTAAATGCTATTTGCAATGCGTTAACCGCTAGTGAATATCGTAGAATCATGACGTGTGAAACTTCCAAGGAAGCTTGGGATATCTTGAAGATAACCCATGAGGGTACTACTTTGGTCAAGAATTCAAAACTTCAAATGCTTACGTCTCAGTTTGAAAGAATTAGAATGGAAGATAATGAGACATTTTCAGACTTCTATGCTAAGTTGAGTGACATTGTTAATTCATCATTTAATCTTGGTGAAAAAATTCCTGATTTTCAAGTTGTGAAAAAGATTTTAAGATCTCTTCCTAATCATTTTCAACCAAAAATCACAGCCATGAAGAAAGTAAAGATATAGGTTCAATTCGAGTGGATGAATTGGTTGGCTCCATTCAAACATTTGAAATGAATCTAAGATAGTCAAAAAGCAAAAACAAAAGTCTTGCTTTATCTTTAATGAAGGAAGAGCTTAAATCACATGAAAATGATCTTGATATGAATGAGGATGAGCTTGCACTATTTGTTAAGTAGTACAAAAAATATCTTAAGGCTAAACAAGGATTTTAAAATCAAAATAAAAAGTTTGACAAAGGGCAAGGCACATCCTCATCAAAAGTTGACAATCGGAATTCAAAAACTGGGAAAAAATGTTTCAATTGTCACAAACCCTGGTCATAGGGCTGCAGAGTGTCCTGAGAAGAGAAGAAATCAAAACAAAGCTCATAATGCCATTTTGAGTGATAGTGATGAGGAGAATAATACCTCTCATGAAAATGACTCTGACAATGAGGAAAAAAATTTCACTGCATTTGTTGTGACCGTGGATTCTTCTTATGAATCTACTTGTGTTCAAAAACCCCCAAGGTTGGAGAACATCAAGTTTCTTTATTGGAAAACTAGAATGAAAGTCTTTTTGAAATGCATTGATGTTAATGTGTGGAGAAGTGTAGAAGTGGGTTGGGAACATCTCATGATAAAAAATGATGGTGAACTCATCTTGAAACCTTTTGAAAATTGGAGTAGGGATGAAATTGATACCCAAAATTGGAATAGAATTGATTTTAAAAACATATGTGATGCTCTAAATGATCATAATCTTAAGCTAATTGAGAATTTTAAAACTTCAAAACAAGCTTGGGATCAACTAAAGATTATTTATGAGGGCAACACGTGAAAGAGATCATAGACTACACTGTCTGATGAATCAATTTGATGATATCAAGATGAGTGACCATGAAAGTTTTGGTGAATTCTATACAAGACTCTGTGACATTGTGAACTCTTTAAATGGCTTAGGAGAAAAATTTCATGAGTCAAGAATTGTAAGAAAAATTATGAAATCTGTACATCACATATTTTGTGTGAAAATTGTTGAAATAGAGAAAAATCAAGATGTGGACTCTATTGCTCTAGATGAACTTGTTGGGACACTTATGTGTTTTGATGAACAATGTTCATATGTTGTACCAGAAACTAGTCTTAAAGCTTTTGTTGTGTCTTTGGAAACTCATGAAGAGTCCTCTAACAAGAAAGACCTAGAAGACATTGAAACATTACTAGGAAAGTCTAGTGATGAGACCGAAAGTCTTGAGGAAGAGGAGAGTGATCTTCAAAAGGCTTATGATGGAGGCTTATCGACTCAAAAAGAAAAACTTGAGTTTGGCTTTTAAAGCAAAGTCGGCTGAGAAAGAAATTGAAATGTTTAAAGAAGAGTTGAGCAATCATGTCTCTCATATACAAGATGTGAAAACTGATAAATTGGCTTTGAATGATAAACTCATCCATTTGAAAAAGGATAATGAATCTTTTGTATTGAAAAGTCCAATTTTGTCATTTTGATCAATTTAAGGCCACACACAAAGGATATGAAAGTGTACAAGACATCTAAACCACCTAAACATGATCGCTAGGTCACTAAGTCACTTACCATCCTAGTCCATGGTGAGTTAGAGACTTTAGGCACAGCTTCGCTTGTGATCATTAGTACACATACTAAAAAATGTACAACCCAAACCAAGTTTTGAAATGAAACTAGCCAACACACATATTCAAAACCTAACAATCTCATCCTTTAGCAGTTTCGTGACAAAACTAAAATATAAAAACAAGAGAAAAGAAAATGGACCAAAGAAACCTTGAAACATGATTCACTCCCCCTCACTTGCACAATTACATGAAAATTTACACGATGAACAACTTGGCCAAAAGCCAATGAGCTTCACTTCGATTTTTTGAAATCTGTTGAACTTGCACATACTTCACAAAATACCTTATGTAGAATAAAGTGAACTAGAATGAAATCTCAGCAGCATATTGAATAATCAAATGAATGCTTATCAAGCGAAAACAATAAGAATCAATGATCCACAATCATTCACATTCATAAATCAAAATAACATTAGATTCATAATATTCAGAAGTTCAACACACAGCCATACATAAAGAAAACCCCAGTCAAAATTACCCAATGTTTCTAAACACCCCCTAAACCTAAGCTTGTCTAAGCTTTCCCAAAAATCCTCCCCCCTTTGTCACAAACGGACAAAGGGAGTAAAACAAAAAGACACAAAGTATCCACTCAAAAGTCAAAGGCACCACCACCAAAAGTGGATGGATCCTCAAGGGGAGGAGAGATAGATGTAGTATCACTGCAGTAGATGAACCACCAGTAACACTTGAACGCTGACTAGATAATAGGCTAAGAATCTTATCAAGTTTCTCATCAGTGCAACTCTGATGCACTTCCATGGCAGCCATTCGTTGGTGTAAACTAGCAATGGTCAGAGGATATACCACATGAGCAGGCAGAGCATCTTCAGCAGCTTCATCATGAGAGGGCATTGCCCTCTGAGTCACTCCCCTGAGTAGTAGAGTGGCCTCGATTTTGATTAATGCAAGCCAAATCAATGGGACCACGAGTAAGCTTTTCAGCCTTGTCAGAGGGAGAAGTCTTCACTCCAAGCTTCTTATAAAATTCAATGATCATAGATCCATATGGTAATGCGGTTTTGATTTCGGTGGCCCTTGCTACTACACATATGGCATCCCAAATGATCTTGGCAAAGTTAATGACATCGCCAGACATGAAGGCATAGTATAAACAAGCCTTAGGATACTCAACATGAACCCTGCTCCCTCTAAGGGATAAATTCCACCACAAAATGATGTTCAAGGCTCGATAATCCTCTTTCAACTGACCTTGAATAAATTTCCCATTTTTCAACCTAGCAGGAGTGCAAAGAGTGTGAACCAGGAGGTCCTCACTAACAGATGTGTCATTCTTAAAGGAGAACACAGGGACACTAGGGGGTGGTCTTTGAATCCCTAAGTAAATAACTATCATTTGAGGAGTGAGAACAATCCTCTTTGCCCTAACAGTTGAGACAATTTCCATGGAAGTGGTGTTCACAGTATGAACGCCCATATAGAAGCTCTTAACAAGAGTACGGATAAACTGCCCAATGGGTTGGTAAAACTTTTCAAGTTTATGAAAATCTATCATCTGAATGAATAAAGTACGAGACATATTCTTGGGTATTACCTGACGCTCACAGATGACAGGACATCTTTCAAAAATTTGTTCTTGGGTGAGTTTCACAGGAGGGCGAGAAAGTTCCTCAACCATAGAATCATCTACATGCAAGGGGTGAGGAAGCTCACTTTGGGCTTGAGAAGAAAGGGGTGCATTCTTCCTCTATTTAGGGACTGAAGCCTTACCCTTCCCTTTGTCAGAAGAACCCCTATGCCTTGACCCTTCACCACCAGCCGTAAAGACAAAAAGAACCCGAATCCATAGAAAACCCAAGCATAACAAACAGATTTGGCACAAGGAAGAACCCATTTGAATAAAACAAGCATAAAAAAGTAGAGAAAAGGGGTGAAAATGCTTCAAAGACAAAACATTAGCAAAGAGACAACGAAAACACAAAGAAAACTGTTGAAAATATGTGAGTATCAAAAGGAAGTCAAGAGTCTTGACTCAAGACTCATGAATGAAATTGAAAGTAAAAGATGTTTAAGTTTTAAAGTGAAGAGTCTAGAAGATGAATTGGCATTAGCTAAGGAAACATTGTTAAAACTTTCCAATGGGAGTAAAAAACTGGATCACATTTTTAGCATTAGCAAGTCATTTAGTAATAAGACGGGACTAGGTTATGTTGGGTCTTCTAGTATCCCATCAACTTCGGGAATCAAGTTTGTTCCTTCATCAAAGACATCTCTTGAAAATGAGACTTTGCCTCACTCCAATGCAAAGAGGTCTCACTTCAATCCAAACTTCATTAAGGTGATACCCACATGTCATTCTTATAGTGTCAAATGACACATAAGACCAAATTGTCCTAGAAAAGAAAAAGCTCAAGTGAAGAATCTTTCATCAAAGTTGGTGATTTGTCACCATTGTGGTGTAATGGGTCACACTACCTAATTGTTTCAAGTTGATGAATAGAGGTCAATCCAAGCAATTTACACCCACTTGCCATCATTGTGGCAAAGTTGGTCACATTAGACCAAATTGTTTTCTTCTTGACAAGTGTCAAGTTGTGTCTAGACCTAAAAATGCCCCTAGGACAAAAGTTGATCTAGTTTCAAATAGGAGGCTTCCTATGTCACACAAGGATAGGAAAGACGAGAAAATTTGAGTAAGAAAAGATTGTCTTAAATGTATGGTTATACACACTGCTTTGAGAGCGAGAGAGTGCGAACAATGGTACTTTGATAGTGGATGTTCTCGTCACATGACAGGAGACAAGTCCTTGTTTGTACATTTTGAAGAGTGCAATGGAGGTACTGTCACTTTTGGTGATGGTAATAGATTGAGCATCCAAAGAAGAGGGATTGTTCAATCTCATGGTTTTCCTAAATTAGAGGATGTCTTGTTTGTGGATGTCCTTTGTTAGCCTTATGGCTTTCTCCCATATTTGTTAAATGATTTTGATGATAACAAACATTGTGTTTTGATCTATCATATGTATATGAATACATTGTTGTATTGCACATGATAATATTGTTGTATTGCATATGAATATTTTGATGTTCATACGTGTTTAATGCCAAACCTTTTTGAATGAATGTTTATTGTTTGACAATGTCATATTAGTTACTTGATTAACATTGTCATACTTATTTAATGTTTGTTTGGCTAACCTTATTGATTGATTGACATTATCCTATAGTTCTTGTATATCCATTTTAGTATATGTGTTTATAAGAATATAATAGGATTCAAGTTGTCAATGAAGAAGGCTTAAGCCATCATGAAGCTCGTGTACTACAATGAACCTTATGTGGATATAAATATGTTGTATATTCACTAAGGACCATGAAGAGAGCTATTGCATTGATGCAATCCTATCGTGAGCCACAACATTATTGAAGTGTAATGATGAAGCCAAGCAAGCCTAGCACAAGCCAAGCTCAAGTGTTGAAAATTTTGCTTTTGTTCTTGTGTGAGTGCTTAGGATTTATATTGTAAATCTCTCTTTAGGATGAACTAGCATTGGCTCAAAAGAATATGCATTAATGACCTCAACTTTGATTTAATTTGGAAAATTATATTTTGATTAAAAGTTGATTCAAACTCATAATGGGCTATATGGATTTAAAGACAAAATGTTTTATACTTATTGTTTTGGCCTAAACATCTTTGGAAAACATTTTAAACTTGCCCAAAAATGTTTTGGAACTCTTAGTCAACTTGTTCAAGTGTTATTAGTTGATTTGGACTTGAGAAATCTCAATTATTAGCTTTGCAACATTTCTAGTCGACTAATCTAGTCATTCTAGTCGACTAAGAATGAAGACAAAAGTTGGTTTTGAGAAAATCCTCTCCTAGTCCACTAATCAGCCCTGTTTAGTGGACAAACAGTCTCCTAGTTGACTAACCACCCCTGTCCTAGTCAACTAATGATCTCCTAGTAGACTAATCACCCCTGATTAGTCGACTAATGGCTGGTCAGTAGCTTGTTTTGGAAATATAAGTTCCTAGTCGACTAACAGACCCTTCCTAGTCGACTAACCGTGCCCGGGAACATTTTCAAAGATATTTTTAAGCCTTCTAGTCAACTAATCAAGTGTGCCTAGTCGACTAATCGACCTCCTGCTCAATAACAGCTAGTTTTTAACACTCCAAACGGCTATATTTTGACCCCCAACGGCCATATATGTTTTGGAACCTATTTATACTCATTTTATGAGTCTTGAATCAACTAATGATTATACACAATCATACTCAAACTTGTTTTACATCATTCTTGTGTGATTTAATCACTTACAATCATCATTCTCTCTTGAGCCATGAATAATTCTTAATCTTTGAGAGATATTAGTGAGAGCTTCGTTATTGTACATCTTCTACTCATTAAGGAGTGTTCTTTATTGTACTCAAACCTCATATTGTAATCTTGTGAGTTGTAAGGGTTGAGTGTAACCCTTGTAGGTGAGAATCTACCACCTAGAAAGTAGATTGTGGGTGAGTTGTCTTCCACCTTGAAAGAAGGCAAGTTGTAAAGGTTTCTCCACCTTGAAGGAGTGATCCATGGTGGATTGTGGAATCCTCAAGACGGGGCTCTTGAGGCGTGGACGTAGGCGGAGACTGAACCACGTTAATTCTTGTGTTTGAATCTCTCTAACTCTTTACTTGCATTTCAATTCATATACTTGCTATATTAGTTGTTGTTCAATTCATATTCTTATTGTATCAATTGTTTTATTGTGATTCAAACATTGTTTTCCACTGAATTTAATTGAACCATAATTTTTATTTGGTAATAATTTTTGAAAAGTTTGCAATACCTCTATTCACCCCCCCTCTAGAGTTAAAACAAATCTTATTAGTATAAGTCATCTTTGTGACAACAACTTTTCCGTGAACTTTACCAGGTTACATGTCGTGTCTTTAGTAGAGATGGAAAGTGTGTTCTTGAAGGAAAAATAACAAGTGATAATTGCTATGGGATAATTCCAAATGACTCTCTTGTGTGTAATAAAGCCAAAGTTGATGATGTTGAGTTGTTGCATCAACAACTTGGTCACATCAATTTCAAAGATCTTTCAAAATTGTCAAAAAATGAAATTGTGAAAGGTGTTCCAAGTTTGATAAAATTGAGAAAAGTATTTGTGCACCATGTCAAAAGGGTAAACAAATTAGGGTGTCTCATAAAAAGACAAAAGGGATTAATACGTCTAGACCTCTAGAGCTAGTTCATGTTGATCTCATGGGTCCCATGAGAACTGAAAGTTTAAGAGGTAAGAAATACATTTTTGTAATGGTGGATGATTATTCGAGATACTCCTGGGTCAAATTTTTGAGAGAAAAATCTTATTGTTTTGAGAATTTTAAAGCCTTGTGTATGTAGGCAACTTCAAATTGAAAAATGATCTGTAATTAATCAAATCATTAGGTTGAGGAGTAATCATGGAAGTGAGTTTGAAAATTCAGAGTTTAGTGAATTTTGTGATAGTGAGGGTATTAATCATGAGTTTTTTGCTCCTAAGACACCTCAACAAAATGGTGTTGTTGAAAGAAAAAACAGAGTCATTCAAGAAATGGCTTGTGTCATACTTTTGAGCAAAAATTTGCCTAAATACTTTGGGCTGAGGCTGTCAATACTGCTTGTCATATCATCAATCGTGTCTATGTGAGATCTTGCACTCAATGTTTTCCATATGAATGGTGGAAAGGAAAGAAACCCAATTTGAAATACTTTAGTCTTTGGAAGCAAATGTTACATTCTTAGGAATAGAGAATCCTTGGGAAAATTTGACTCTAGAAGTGATGATGGTGTCCTATTGGGTTACTGTACAAATAGTCGAGCTTACAGAGTTTTCAATTTTAGGACTTCTACTGTTATGGAGTCCATAAATGTGTTCATTGATGATATGATAAGTAAGGAAGTTGACAAATCTCTTGATGTTGAAGAGGAAGAATCTCATGTGCCTAGTTCACCATCTCAGGATGATGGTGTTAATAATGATAAAGTTGAGGAAGGTAGTGAGGATCAAGTGATTGTCACTACATTTGTTGATAGTTCTATTCCTACTTCATCTTTGTCCAAAAGATATCATTTTAGTGATAATATTGTAGGAAATCCTGAGGTTGGAGTTAGGACTAGAAGTCAACTTGAGAATGAGATGACATTTCTTAGTTACACTTCTAAGATTGAACCCAAGAATGTAAAAGAAGCATTACTTGTGAGGAATGGGTTCTTGCAATGCAAGAAGAGCTCCATCAGTTTGTTAAGAATGATGTTTGAGATTTAGTTCCTAGACCTTCAAACAAAAATGTTATTAGAACCAAATGGATTTTTAAGAATAAAATTGATGAATCTTGAGTGATTGTTAGGAACAAGGCTAGGCTTGTAGCATAAGGATATACTCAGGAAGAGGGCATATACTTTGATGAAACTTTTGCACCTGTCGTTAGGCTTGAATATGTGCCCTTGCTATTGTCTGTTTCATGTTATCTTAAATTCATAATGTTTCAAATGGATGTGAAGAGTGCCTTCTTGATTGGTTTTCTTCAAGAAGAAGTGTTTGTGGAACAACCTAAAGGGTTCGAAGATCCACATCATGCTAATCGTGTTTACAAACTGAAGAAAGCTTTGTATGGTCTCAAACAAGCTCCAAGAGCTTGGTATGAGAGATTGACTTCATATCTTCTTGAGAGAGGATTCATTAGATGAAGTGTTGATAAAACTATTTTCATCAAAACTGTGAAAGGATCATTTGTTGTTGCTCACGTGTATGTTGATGATATTGTGTTTGGATCAACTTTAAATACTCTTGCTCATAGCTTTTCTGAAGAAATGAAAAGAGAATTTGAAATGAGCATGGTTGATGAATTGACTTATTTCATAGGGCTGCAAGTTCTGCAAGTTCGACAGATGGATGATGGGATATTTGTATCTCAATCCAAGTATGTAAAAGACCTTGTTAGGAAATTTGGGTTAGAAAATGCTAAGCATGCTAGGTCACCAATGAGTACTGGCACAAAACTTTCCAAAGATGAAAGTGGAAAGTGTGTGAGACAAACATTGTTTAGGAGTATGATTTGTAGTTTGTTGTATCTTATAGCAAGTAGGCCTGACATCTCTTACAGTGTTAGTGTGTGTGCTAGATTTCAATCAAATCCTAAGGAGTCACATCTTCATGTTGTCAAGCGAATCATTCGCTATGTTAGTGGACATTAGGATATGGCATTTGGTATTCAAGGGACACCAATCTTGATCTTGCTGCATATTCTGATGCCGACTGGGCTGGAAATGTAGCTGACAGGAAAAACACTTCTGGGGGATGTTTCTATGTTGGAAACTCCCTAGTGTCTTGGCATAGCAATAAACAAAATTCTATTGCTTTGTCAACAGCTGAAGCAGAATATATTGCTGCTAGTGCATGTGTGCATTGTTGGCCGAGACTTTAGTTTAATACGTACACATGCAAATGCTAGCCAGTGTTGCAATAAGAACAATATTGTGTGCAAGTAATAGATTTGCTGGAGGTGGGATGCGGGGGTTTAATACTGTTCGCTCAGGAAATCTTCAATATGGCAACGGCGGATGTTTGGTTTGTAATGAGGGTGTGCCAGAAAAGTTAACCTTACCACTTTTCAAGATGATTGGCTCAAAGAAAGTCAACTGACTTCTAAACAGGTAATTATATAATGGTTCGAATTTGCCTCAATGAAGAGGACTTTAATACTTAGGCAAATTAATGAATCAAATTGAAATAAAGTAAAAACAGAAAATAAAATGAATCGAAGAAACCACATAATCATAATATTACCTTCATTTCTAGTACAGCAATCTTACAACTTCTGTTAAAGCTCTTCAATGCAGAGAATGGTCTAGAAGAAAGAGTCCTAAGACTAAATTACTTGAACTAAGTTACTTAAACTAAGTAAAGGAAATGTAAACTTGGAAGCTGAATAAAGAAAACATAAATTGGAATTCGAGTAAAGGAAATGTAAACTTGAAACTGAATGAAAAATGTAAACTGGAAATTGAGTAAATGAGATTACATACTGGAATTTGAAAAAGGAAAGATATAATTTGAAAAGTAAAAGATATAAAGATAGAGACACACGTATAGTGTGATTGACTTGGTTGAGGAACCTGTGGTTTTGGAACCCTTTGCAATGAGGTCTCTTCCTCTATTTATAGATTTTTCGGGTAACTACTTTCAACTCTCTATTGGATAGTGCCACGACAAGTGTCCAAACTGATATTTAACTGTCTCTGATTTTTGCCTCCAAATATGTATATTTGAATCTTCATGATGATCCAATCAAAAGTAGCCATCGTGGGACAGTTAAATATTTAAAATGAATAACTGCCAAATGGTTTATTCAGCATTTACTTATTCAAAATTTTTTTAATTTTTGATGGGAAATGAAATCAAACAATTTGCCGCTTTCTAGAATTAATTTTTAAGCGGTTACTAACAATTATAAGGTTGCATTTCGAAAATTCCCTTTGATTTTAAAGATGGATAACCATTAAATTGGGTCACTGTTTCGCCTCTTCAAGGCAAAGAAAATAACTGCCGAAATAACTTTTTTGCCTCTTCAAAGCAATACAAATAATTAAAAATCCACTTTCATTTAATACACATGGCTTCAATTCATTGGCATGCAAAATTTGAGCATAAACATACCCCCGCATCAAGAAAAACTCAAACCTGAGTTTTGAATTGATGTGATGCACGTCTCTTCAAGTTCGTGGGTGACGGTTATGCTTTGATTGCTCTTTATAATTCCCTGTTGCTCGATTCTCATTCTTCTACAGTTCATACCTATTCAAAACTTTCAACTTTTCACTGTTCCATCCTAATACCAAGCTTTTATGGCTTCTTCCTCGAAACCCATTGGTAAAACCCATGCCTCGGCATTGAAGGATTTATATTCAGAAACTCTTCGTGACCACAAGGACCTTCTTTACCCTAACATTCTCAATGCATACGAGTCAAACCCTAAAGTTGCAGTTCTTGGCCCTTCATATAAGGGTGAGATCAAAGAAGACTTCATTACCCACTTTCCATTCCTAGAAGAAGAACAAACTCTTCTTCAACGAAGTCAAGCTGTAGATTGGGAGGGAAATGCAATCCGTCATTGGCCCAAGGTGGATGATGGGTGGAGTGACTGGGTTGAAAGTGTCAAAGTCTTTAAAGAGCAAGAATGGCACGAACTGGGGATTTATGATGCCATTTCTCTTTCTACAAAGAAGTTTTCTTGCAATGGTAAACTCTCAGCTTCTGCCCTTTGTTTCTGGTCGCCTGCTTTTAACTGCTTTCAATTCCCTTGTGGTCCCATGAGTCCAACTATTTTGGATGTTTGTGCTATTACTAGCTTACCCCCTGTTGGTATTGAAGTCAATTCTCTATTGACTCATGAACAAACTGCTTCTTATTCAATTTTGAATATCCTAAATCTCAGTTACATGGGATTTATCAAATGTGAAATGGGAAAACCTTCTTCCCCTTTGTCTTTGAAAGAGTACACTTCTTTTTTGTTGTTTTGGATAAACAAATTTCTAATATGTTTTTCTTCTCAGAGAATTACTCAAGAATTTGTTTATATTTCAAAAGCCCTCGCTTCAAGGCAAAAGTTAGCTTTGGCCCCTTTCTTGTTGGCCAATCTGTATTTGAAATGTCAGAGTATGCATAAAAAATAGCTAAGTTATCAAATGGGAGGTCCCTTTTGGGTCCTACAATTTTGGCTCTATGCATACTATCCTGAAATTAGACCTAAACTTTTCCTCTATGAGAATTAAACAGTTTTGGACGGTTTTCTCCTTTCTCTTTCTTTCTATTTGGATAGCACCTCTTTGATAGTCTGTCAATAGATTTTGAGCATCATGGACTCGTCCATTTTTTTTTTCTAAAAAAGCCTATTTCATGGTGTAGAATTCTGGCATGGCGTCGTGATTCTAGAGGGCGTCTTTTTAGTGTTGAACCCCCGAGTGTATCCTCAATGGCTGACGGAGAATCCAGTACTACTGCTACAGTGTTGAATGCTATCATGGACCGAATTGATGCCCTGGCCCGTGAGACTGAACAGATTAAGAAAATGTCCCAAGATAAACAGATCAGTACAGATCAAGTTAGGGAGGCCCACTTAGAGAACCCGAAGAGTACTTCTGATCCACCTATCCCGGCCCAAGTTGATGACAGTGCCAAGGCCCAGTTAGGTGTCAAGTCTAAGCCCATCAATATGGATGGCGAGCCCGATGGATCTAGGTTCCTCGCTGGGGATCCGATTCTGTTGTCAAGTAAGGTTGAAGCCTTAGAGAAAGCCCTGAAGGGGATGCGTCGGTCTGATGACATGGTCGATGTGACATCTTATTCACTGTTCCCCAAGGCCCGTATGCCATTTAGTTTTAAGATGCCTGAGCTAGAGAAGTTTGATGGGATGGGTTGCCCTAAAACCCATTTGAAGATGTATGTGAGGGCGATGCAACCTCGTGGAGCCGATGATGAGCTGTTGGCTCAGATGTTTCATGAATCACTGAAAGGGTCAGCCTCAAAGTGGTTTTTATCCTTAGATGAGACTAAGTTAAAGACATGGGAGGATGTTTGCAATGAGTTCACTAATCACTACAAGTACAACACTGAGATTGATGTGACTCGTAGGGATCTTGAGACTACTAAGCAGGAACCGAGGGAGAGTTTCTCTGCCTTCATTTCCAGATGGAGGGCGAAAGCTTCGCAGATGACCCACAGGCCTACAAATGATGAGCAGGTGCAGATGGTACTGAAGAGTCTCTTGCCCATTTACAATAAGTATTTGTTCCCGCAGTATTTCCCTAACTTCAAAGCCCTTGTTATTGCTGGTACTCAAGTTGAAGATGCTCTGGTTAGTGGGGCGCTCAAGGCCGAAGAACCCTTCAGAAACCGCCAACCACCTCTCAACCGAAAAGCCAACCCTGAAGTCAATACCATCACCCAACCTATTCAAGCTACCCAATCAAACCGCCCATTCCAAGCTAGAGAGCCGGCCCGCCAATTCACCACTCTATACATGTCCCTGGAACGTGTCCTTGAGAAATTGAAGGCACGTGGTCTCCTTACCCCTCTGGAACCCCGACCTCTTCCAGATCCATTACCCAAAAACTCCAAGGAGAATGAGTATTGTCAGTTCCACCAATCTAAGGGCCATCACACCAACCAATGCATGCGCCTTCGCCATGAAATCCAAGACCTCATTGACAAGAAAGTTATTGCCCCACCAAATCCACCAAGTCAACCAAATGTCACCAGTAACCCTCTCCCAACCCATGCTATACCGCCACCAGCTCAAATCAATGTCCTGGGCCTCGACGACCCAAAAATTCGTCACCCAATCCGCCCATATGTCCTGCTCAAAACTACCCTAACTGAAGTCTTTTACCAAGCTCGATCCCAAGGCCTCATTACCCCACTCAAACCCCACTTCCATAAGCCTTTTTGCCAGTACCACAACACCTTCGGGCATGACACGGAGAATTGCAGAGTTTTAGGGAAACTGGTTCAGGATTTAGTTGATGATGGGGAGTTGTATCAGCTTGAAGAACCTGTACAGCTTGAAGAGCTTTTATAACCTGAAACTCCCAAGGAAGTGCCTAGAAGTGGGAATTCTCAACGTCAGTTGAAGGAGAGATATTTGGCGGGAGACCCAGAGGTCGGATTGTTAGGAGAGTCAAGTGGCAAATTTGATTATTATGTGCTCTATTTATCAAGAAAGATTTCTGATGAACCTATCATTCCTACGAGGTGGGATGATTTGCCTGCAGAAGTTGAACCAGTTATTCCTTCTTCACCTGAAGAATTGAGTCAGGATATCTTGCGGGAACAGTTTGAGAATAGGACCTCTGCAGTTGCTAAAGTCACCGGAAAAGATGGAGAAGTTGTCTACCGTGCTACTTACCCTAGATTCCCATGGGTTGATTCCCACAAATAGCCTAGTTCTACTTATGCATCCACTGTTGTTGAAGATTTGATTGGTATGATTGAGTGGGAGGATCTCATGAGCACACCTGAGACGGTAGAGAATTTGTGGGCTAGTGATGAGGAAGTAGACCATCTGACTTGAGGCGGACGCCATTTCAAGCCAGCTCATTTGGAAGCCAGTAATCCGTTGGGGGAATTAGAGAAGGGTCAGCGATCAGATGTCATAGAAGAAGATGAAGAAATACTGAAATAGTTGAAGAGAATAGGCTAACATTACCATTTGGGGATTGCTTATGGCTTCACAGAAACACAGGCAGACAGTGCTTCGGTTGCTCAATGAGGTACAGATTCCTATTGATACGTCCCCTGAGGGTTTGGTAGGTTTGGTAAATCCGGTTCATCATGGACCGTCCATCTCATTTACTGAATCTGACTTACCCAAGAGTGGGAGTAATCATCTGTAGGCTTTGTACATCACAGCAGATGTCATGGAAAAGAGAGTTCCTTCAGTTTTAGTTGACAACGGGTCAGCATTGAATGTATGTCCACTCAGTACTACTACTACATTGGGGATTGAACCATCTGAATTTTTGTCATCAGGACAGACTGTCAGGGCTTATGACAACACTCGCAGAGAAGTTGTCGGAATGGTGACTCTTCCAGGTGTTATTGGGCCAGTTGAATTCAAAATTGATTTTCAGATCCTAGATGTGCCAGCCAGTTTTAATCTGCTTTTGGGAAGACCGTGGATTCATCCGATCGGGGCTGTACCGTCATCACTTCACCAGAAAATCAAGTTTCCACACCAGGGATCAGTGGTCACTTTGAGAGGGGATATGGAGATGAATCGAAGTATTCGAGTGCCGATCTGTGAAATTAATCAGGAACCGTCAGAAGTGTTACTTTCAGGGTTTGAGTACGTACAGGTTATTGAAAGAGAGCCCGAGCAGGCGGTTTTATGTCTTGAAGTGCATACTTATGAAGTCGAGGCGATTTATCCAATTAAACCCGCGACTTCACCTTTACCAAACTGGGGCTTTGAAGATTATCCTTTCATCCATAATTGTGAGGAGATCGAGTCACTTCCATCTGATGATAACTTGTAGGTGTCTTCAGTAGAATAGGATTTCCCTGATTTTTTGGTAATAGTGTAGGATTTTCTTGTTTCCAATAAAAACCTAAACCTCATTTGAAGAGGTATGAGTGTCAGTTTGTTTCATCTTCTGTGTTCAGTTATTCAACTTTCAATTAATAAAAGAAATATTCATTCTCTTTCCATCTCTCTTGCAGTGTCTCTTTTTTATCATCATTGGATTTGTATGGCATGAACATAGACCCGCGAGAGGATGTTCCTCCTGAGCTCGACGAGCAACATGGAAAGGGGCACGCTCAACCTAACATGGATGAATTAATTTTAATCAATTTAGGGACGGATGAATCACCTAAAATAATTAAAATTGGATCAACACTGTCGCCGCAAGAGAGAGAATCATTGGTAGAGGTTTTGAAAGAGAACATTGAAGCTTTCGCATGGTCGTACCAAGATATGTCAGGCATTGATCCCAACATTGTGCAGCACTTCATCCCCACTTATCTGAACATGAAGCCGGTCAAGCAGAAGCTGCGGAGAATGAAGTCAGAATGGGCCTTGAAGGTTAAGGATGAGGTGGTCAAGCAGATAAACGCCAATTTTTTGCAAGTAGTGGAGTACCCAGAATGGTTAGCTAACATCGTTCCAGTGCCTAAGAAGGATGGAAAAGTACGAATGTGTGTTGATTTCAGAGATCTCAATAAGGCGTGTCCTAAGGATGATTTCCCTCTGCCTCATATAGATGTATTGGTTGACAACACTGCTGGCCATGCACTCTTATCTTTTATGGATGGTTTTTCGGGTTACAACCAGATCAAAATGGCTTCTCAAGATATGGAAAAGACAGCCTTCATCACACAATGGGGGACATTTTGTTATCGGGTTATGCCCTTCGGCCTTAAGAATGCTGGCACGACATACCAAAGGATGGCTACCACACTGCTGCATGATTTGATTCACAAAGAGGTTGAAGTATATGTGGATGATATGATTGTGAAGTCTGTAGATAGAGAAGTACATCTAGTTGCTCTAAAGAAGTTCTTTGAAAGAATCATCAAGTACAAGCTGCGTCTGAACCCTCAGAAATGTGTCTTTGGAGTGATTGCTGGAAAACTGCTTGGTTTTATGATCACACAGAGAGGGATAGAAGTAGAACCGGGGAAAATCAAAGCCATCATGGAGATGCAACCACCAAAGACAGAAAAGGAAATCCGGGGATTTTTGGGAAAAATTCAGTTTATCAGCCATTTCATAGCTCAGTTGACGACTATCTGCGAGCCAATTTTCAAGCTGCTAAAGAAGGATGTACCGACTAAGTGGAATGAGGAATGTCAAGAGGCATTTGATACCATCAGAAGGTATTTGAGCAATCCACCAATACTGGTTCCCCCGCGACAAGGTGAACCATTATTACTCTACTTAACTGTCACCGAAACCGCGATGGGAGCTATGTTAGCTCAATATCTTGAAGAATCCTTGAAAGAGAATGCCATCTACTATCTCAGCAAGAAGATGACAGATTATGAAGTGAACTATAGTGCTTTGGAAAAGACATGCATGGCATTGGTGTGGGCAACTCAAAAGCTTCGCCATTACATGATGTCTTTCCAAGTACTCTTGATCAGTCGAATGGACCCATTGAAGTATCTGCTTGAGAAGCCTGCTTTGTCCTATAAAACAGCGTGGTGGTTGTTGTTATTGTCAGAATTCGACATTCAGTATATAATGCAGAAATCAGTAAAAGGAAGAGCTATAGCAGAACACCTGGCAGAATGTGCTACTTCACAGGCATACAATGGCAATTACCAGTTCCCAAATGAAGAAATCCTTGTGGTAGAGAAGAAGGTGTGGAAATCGTATTTTGATGGAGCATTGAATAGGAAAGGATGTGGTATAGGAGTTTGTCTGGAAATGCCAAAAGATGTGATGATACCTGTAGCAGTAAAACTGAACTTTAAGGCAACCAACAACATAGCTGAATATGAAGCTTGCATTCTAGCTTTAGAATCAGCATTGGCCCTGGGAGTAGAAGAGCTTGAAGTGTATGGAGATTCAGCCCTTATCATATGCTAGACTAGAGGGGAATGGAAGACTAAGGATGAAAATTTGTTGCCATATCACGATTATCTAGAGACACTGATGAAAGAATTCCATCAAATAAAATTCTTTTACCTGTCTAGGCAAAAGAACAAGTTTGCGGATGCCTTAGCCACTCTAGCATCCATGGCAGAGATCCCAATAGAAGGGGGAGTAGCACCAATTATCATTGAATCTAGAGAAGAACCTATTTATTGTTGTGCACTAAGGGAAGAAGAACCAAACGACGGGTAGCCGTAGTACCATGATATTCAGCAGTACTTAGAAAAAGGGGAGTATCCGCCAGAAGCATCCTATGTTGACCGAAGAACTTTGAGAAGATTGGCTAGCCAGTTCATCTTGTGCAGTGGGAGATTGTATAAAAGGTCTTTTGACGGTGTCCATCTCTTGTGTGTAACAGAAGATGAAACAGAGCAGATTATTCAGGAAATACATGAAGGGGCTGGGGCTCCACATATGAATGGGTATATGCTTGCGAAGAAGATTTTGAGATTGGGTTACTATTGGTTGACCTTAGAAAGTGATTGTGCTAAACATGTTAAGAAATGCTATAAGTGCCAAGTGTTTGCAAGTGGTAAGCATCAGCCATCTATGCCACTCACTACCATGTCATCACCATGGCCATTTGCAACATGGGGCATTGATATCATCGGCAAGATCACTCCTGCGGCCTCGAATGGGCACGAGTACATATTAGTGGCCATAGATTACTTTACCAAATGGGAAGAAGCAGTGTCGTACAAGACTTTGAATGCTAAGCAGGTTGCCAAGTTCATACGGTGCAACATCATCTACCGATATGGAGTGCCACGGGAGTTTATTTCAAACAATGGGTAACATTTCAAAAAAGAGACTGAGGAGCTTCTTAAGAAATATGGTATAGTACATCACCATTCCTCTCCTTATCGTCACAGACTAATGGAGCAGTAGAGGCAGCTAACAAGAATTTAAAGACCATTTTGAAGAAGACCACTGATACGTACAACGATTGGCATGAGAAATTGCCTCTGGCATTGTGGGGCTATCTCACATCCATTAGGGCATCAACTGGGGCTACGCCTTACTCGTTAGTGTATGGTATGGAAGCAGTGTTACCAATTGAGTTAGAGATACCTTCACTAAGGGTAGTTATGGAAAGCTAACTAGCAGAAGTCGATTGGATGAGGGATAGATATGAGCAGCTGTCACTAATTGACGAGAAGAGATTGAAGGCCCTATACCATGTTCAAGGTTATCAGAGAAGAATAGCTCGAGCATTTAACAAGAGAGTTAAAAACAGGGGCTTAAAGAAAGGGGATTTGGTACTCACACTACTACAATAAGTTAAAAAGGGGACATGAGGCGGAAAGGGTTTTAAGGACGGTTTTAAAAAACTGTCCTTAAAAATATACAAAGAGGATGGTTTTTTAAAACTGTCCTTAAAAATACATACTTTTAGAAAAACCGTCCTCTTTGTATATTTTTTTAACAAAACGACGTCGTTTAAAGGACGTTTTTTTTTTTTTTTTTTTTTTTTTTTTTTTTTTTGAAATAACGAAACGACGCCGTGTAGTGGATCTGGTTTTTTAAAATTTTTTTTTTTCAGAAAAAACAAAACGACGTCGTTTTATATGATAAGTTTTTTTTAAAAAAAATTATGTTTTTTTCGGAAAAAACAAAACGGCGTCGTTTTTGGGGATAATTTTTCAAAAAAAAAAATAATTTTTTTTCGGACAATACAAAACGATGCCGTTTTATGAGATTTTTTTATAAAAAAAAAATTATAAAAATTTTCTTAAAACCCAAAACGACGCCGTTTTGGTCTGAGGGGATCGATATTGGCGCTAAAACTCCCACCCGCCTCGATCACTTCTCTCTCACTCTCTGCGAAGCCGATGAAATCTCTCTCTCTCTCCTCCATGCGATCCGCCATTGCTGCCGTGGAGGGTCGGAACCCTAGCTTCTTGCCGCCGCGGAGCACTCATCGGTAACCTAGCTTCTTCGTGCCGGGAGCAGTCATCGGAACTGTAGCTTCTCCCAGCCGTGGTGAACTCATTGGAACCCTACTCCCTGCCGGATTGATGGACTTCTCCCTGCCGAAACCGTAGCTTCTCCCCGCCGGAACCCTAGCTTCTTCCTGTCGGAACCCTACCGTGAAACCCTAACCCTCTACCCTCTACGGCTGAGGACTTCTCATCAACGGACATTTCCTCCCCATTGCTGGATTGAGGTTGGTTTATATATATATATAACAGCAAAAATGAGAGCATCTTTGTACAGCAGAAGCCAAAAAAAATAAAAGAACTTCCAAAATGTTAACCAAACTATGTTTTATTTGTCATTTTAAGACTGGATGAAAGAAGAATTAATTTCACTAATTATTATTGGATTATTCAATGCATACATGTTATAAGCAATTAAACATTTAGTGTTGTGTACTCTGGTTGCCAGTAATAATGGGAGTCTCGTGTTTCTTTCTAGATGTGTATTCTGACTTGTTGTTCTACTTCCTGGTATAGGACTTGCATTACCGTTGTGACAAGGCCCGCTGGATCTATATGGGGCAATAAATGGCTAGGAGTTTTATCTGTATCACTTTGAGAAGGAGAAAATTCCTTTAAATCTTGAAATTTCAACTTTGAATAGTGCAGCTTTGCAAAATTGTTTGATTGAATTACTGAGAGCCATTATCTAGTATTTGTACTGCTTGGTGATATCATCAAAGGATTTTGTTGTTCAGCCTTTTCGGTATTAAATTTGGTGGTGATTTGTGCGCAATTTTTTTTAAAGGGAAACAGGGACAGATTGTTGTGATTATATATATCCTTCATGGTAATTTCTTCCCCTTGAAAGCTCTTATTGTTTTGTATAAGCTTTTAATTTAGGTTCTTTCAATTCATGATTTTACATCGCTATGATAAACTATTTATGTTTACCTTTCCATCGTATTTGGTTGATAATTAATGCACAATTTATGCAGTGTCTGTAAATCGTTAAAGTATAGCTTCAAATTTGGATCTAGTACAAGGAACTTAGAGATTGATAACATTGTGGTACGTAAAAGTTTGAAGCAAATATGTATTTTTTACATAAACTACCTTTATAACATCTTGACTTTATAATACACAACGATTTATGTATTTAGTGTCCTACACAAAAAGGAAATGTTGAATGTGGCTATTATGTATTGAGATACATGAAGGATATCATAGATGCACATGAGACCCATCCCAGTCAGTTGGTGAGTTATCCAAATCTTTTAGATTACGATTTAACGAGCTTTAAATTGTGTATGCATTACTAATTAAGTCATGGTATGTACCTTCACAACTAATTGCAGTTTCGAATTGATGAAACCTATGAGAGTATTTTGATAGATGAGGTGAGAGTAGAACTGATGAACTACATACGTGACCGCATGTGAAGGTATGGTCAAAGGGTTGTAAATAATTCTACTCTTATCTTTCCGTTTGGTAAAATACATACTCCTAAGATTGATATAATATATATTTTTTTCCTTTTTTTTTAACAATGCATGTATAAGATTGGACTAGCTTTGTCAATGAAGATGGATTCGGTAAGGTGCGGCATTGGTTGTATCAAGTCGTTGACCCCTAGGTATTACAGTTCTCTCTCTTTAAATAAAGCAATGGCTTGATAATCTAGTAGAAATATGTACTTTGAAGTGTTATTACTGGATTCTATCGTGGGATCGTTGGAAATATTGTAGTATCGGGGGAGGAGGTTGGACGGAGACCCATTTGGGTTTGTTTGTATTTGTTGCAGTATTTTATGCATAGTACAACTTGAGTTTTATTGCATATGGGGTTAGTAATATTATATATGCAGTCCTTGGTTTCATGATGTGAATGTTTTGAAATGACGGGTAGTTAATATTATTCTTCATTGCAAAATCACAACTAGGAATTTTTAATGGAGTTAATGTCAAGACCCAACAAAAGCTTCGGTGGGATGCATTTTCTATACGAATTTACTTATGAAATTGCTAGAGAAACATTTAAAGAGTTATGCTTTTGGGTTTTGGGATGCACCATAAGTACTACTTGTATCTTGTTTTGTATTGTTGTTTTTAAAATTTTAAGGTTAGTCTCATACCTTGCCTTCCAACGAATTTCCAAAATATATTGAAAACATTATGGGTGTAGCTAGCTTGGATTTAGTCATCCTTAGTTTGCACACAACATTCAGGGAGGATATGGATATATATAAGTTATGTTACAAATGCTTTATATAATTGTACAAGACAGTTGTGTCGATCAAACTTGTTGAAAGACTGGTGATATTGTTTGTGTTCCATAATGATAAAATTGGATTGTGTTCGCATATATATCTTGTAAGTAGATTGATATTATCCATTGCAATGCATTTGTACGAATGTGTGTTTGGTTTTCTTAGGAATATACAAATTCTTGGTTTTGTTTATTTACTCTATATTTTTATGTAGGCTTCAAGCGCTGCGTGCTTTGGACACGGATTTTGTTGGATTTTGGAGCCGTGTTTCTTTATTTATGCAGTCTGCGTGCTTTGGACACGAATTTTGGCGGATTTTGGGGACGTGCAAGCTACATTATCGATTTATGAAGTGTGGGGGTTTATAAGAAGACTTTTTTTGTTTCTCTAAAAGTTGTTGAAATATTCACAGAATCATTGAAGATGTAAATTTATATGATTTGTGTTGCACATGCATAGTTTTGCTTCACATAATTGTACCTAGCTATACATTTATGTTTTAAACAATGTTGGTTTTATATATATCCTAGCTCTGCCTATATTAAACAGGCAATTTGTCATTTATGTACTGAAAGGATGTCATTGTTGCTTTTGTAATAGCAAACAGGTACCTATTACAAATAACAGGCCAAAAAACAGCAGTTATATTGCCAAAAAACAACAGATATGCTGTTAAAATTTCGTCAAAAGAATACAGTTTACAAAACTGTCCTTATAAATCACAGATTTAAGAGGACGGTTTTAAACCGTCCTCTTTGTTTTAAGAGGACGGTTTTAAATGTGTCCTCAAGCTCGATGTCTTTATAAATTAATGATTTAAGAGGACGGTTTTACAAGTGTCCTTAAAAAATATGATTTAAGAGGACGGTTTAAAACTGTCCTTAAATCATATTTTTAAGGACACTCGTAAAACTGTCCTCTTAAATCATATTTTTAAGGACACTCGTAAAACTGTCCTCTTAAATCATATTTTTAAGGACACTTGTAAAACCGTCCTCTTAAATCATTTATTTATAAAGACATCGAGCTTGAGGACACATTTAAAACCGTCCTCTTAAATCAAAGAGGACGGTTTAAAACCGTCCTTAAAAATGTTTTTTGTAGTAGTGTCAAAGAAATCAGAATGCTAATTCATGATCCAAGAGGGAAGTTCAAGCCAAGTTGGGTGGGACCCTACATCAAAGAGATATTATCAGGCGGAGCCGTGCGTCTCATGGATATAGATGGGATCGAATTCTCTCAACCTACCAATTTGGATTAATTGAAAAAGTATCATGTATGAAAAATAAAAAAAATAAAAAAAATAAAAGCACGCTAGGTAGAAAACCTGAAAAGGCTGCTTAGGCAAAAATTAGGGCAAGAGCTCGCTAGGTAGAAAACCTGCAAAGGCTGCCTAGGCAAAAAGTAGAGCATTGAAAAAAAGAAGCTTTTTAATTGATCCCATGAACTACAAGGACCTGATTCTCCAAGTATTCAAAACAAGAAAGTTGAAAGTTTTATGAGAAAAAGATATTCAAAAAATGAAGATATGTAGGCAGCCCATAAAGTCACTTTGGGTGCGGTCCAATTTCCTATGGCAAAACAACCAAATGTTTGTTTTCAATTGCAATTATTTGCAGTGATTTATTCAAAACTAAAAAGATATAATTCTTTTATTCATGAGATGAAGAGAAACCTTTCAAAGGTCTATTACATGTCATATGATTCTAATTCCATTCATTCAAAATAATAAAAAGCATGTGAAATGTGTTTCAAAAGTTCATCAAATCCTTCGTTCCTTCCTTGAAATTTCTTCAGAGTCATCATCTCTTCTTCTCTTGTAAAGTACTACTTGTAAAACATTAGGTGGAAGTGACGAAGTGTCCCCTCGCTCTTCAGATGAGAGACTTTCAATAAGTCCTGAAATCCTAGCCTTCCTTTCTTGTCCCCGAGTACCCATATCCTGAGATAACCATTGTTTGTAAGCCTCATCCAATTCAAAAGGCCCATGAGAGAAATCAATGTGATTTGTGAGCAATACAGATGGCCACCTTGACATCAAAGCATTTACCACCGATGGAGAGATCACCTTGGAAGTGTAAGTATGCTCTGATAGAGATGGAATCGTTTGTTTAGTCCCCATTTGGCGAAGCAGTCGGGTTGCCCAATAGAAAGAGGTACGCTTCAATCCTACCAAAATCACCGCAGAATAACCTGGAGAACGAAGCAGATAATGGCCAGAACAGCTCCAGTCATGCACATACCACTCGATGTCATTCCAAGATAGAGTAGAAAGAAAAGTCAACCATTCTAGTAAGGTACGCTCTCGAGGTAGGGTAATAGCACGGCGATGATAGGAAGCATGGTAAGAAGTACCAGTGGAAGGAGCGATGAATTTGAGCCTTTCAATCAACCACATTTGGAGTAGAATGGGGCTACCTTCAAAAGGAGTTTTGGGGTCGGTGTGAAGTTTGTTTAAGCCATTCAGAGTTTCGGCGAGGAACATGGGCATCATGTTTTGTGATGTAGAAAGGGGTAAAACTAGCTCACACAATTCTTATGGAACCAGGAAAGAGCTAGTACAGAAGAAAACTTGCCCGAGAAGGCATAAAACTAAAGCATGTTGAACGGGCCGTGATGTGGTGAATTGATTCAAGCCGGAGTGAAGAAAAGAAGTAGCTAGTTTTAGAAGATTAAGGTTGGTACCTTCGATGAATGTAGAAGCATGTCCTTCAGTGATCTCAAGAAGAGAAGCGAGAGTTGTTGTGTACTTATGCCGAATCTGTGGGAAGATGAAAGGTCCTTTCAGTGGAACTGACATGATCGCGCAGAATTCCTCCAACAGTGGGCATATTTCTTCGGTGCCAAAGTTGAAAACATGAATTGTGGGATCCCAAAAGTGGCTTGCAGCAATAAGAAACGTGGTTTCTATCTTGATTTGTTGAAGAGAAAAACATGCATTCAAGTTGAAGCGAGCGAACACCTTTTTGTCTTGCTTCGTCATTCTCGCTATGAATCTTTTCAAAACCTGGGGGAAGCCTCCATGATGCTTAAAACTATTGTAGGATGGTTGTAAAGGCTGCTAAGGGTTCCTTTTTATATGCCTAGGTCAAGTTTGAAGAGAAATTAGAAACTGAAAAGACCAAAAATTGGAAACTGCTCAAAATAGGCAAAATAAGGCGAGCCATTACGGTGACCGTCCTAGGGTGGACGGCCAACCGTCCTGGCTTGGATGGTCACCAGGATTTACCCGCCCATTTTGCCAATTTTGCTTGTTTTCGACTTTTTTTCGAGTTTTTGTGCATTCGGGGCCCTGATTTTGATTTTTGTTGACTTTGTTGCTATTTACAAGTTTTAAAACATTGGTATTAGTTCAATCATGATCAAAAGTGAGAGAATTAATAGCAGAGAATGAGTTTTAACAGTGCACATACACTTTTAAAAAGAAGAAAATTCATTTTTAGCACAAATGTTTGCAAAATACATAGGATTTTCAAAGTGAAACCCCATCTCTCATAAAAGATTGGTCAATGTCTTCGAGAGCTCCTCCTTATCCCTCTGCTAGATCCCTCACCAGCTGAAGAATGACGTGGTGGGTCAGGTGCCTGAAACAGTGTTCACGGTTTGATCAGTTTGTGAGAAGGGAAGGAAGATGAATTTTAGAATGTGATTTGAAATTACCCGTTGACGAGTGAGAGCGGAAGTCCTCAAGCTCATCCTGCGAAGGTCACGCCTCATGGCGGCGGTAAGATCGATGTAATCCTGGCAATACTCTCGAAAAACCTGTCAGAAAGGAATGATGTCAGTGTATCACTAGGAATGCGTGTGCAGTTGTTTGATTCAGGGGGAAATTTACTTGTTCGTAAGAAGGATCTATGTGATATCCCTTATCGGCTGAAGGTCGTGAAATAATAGAAGTCATGAAGTTATCTTCAACTATTAGCTCTATATTCCAGTCTGCAGGCTGCAAGGCAGGAGGCCTATTTGCGTCTTGATCATCATCACTGGCAGCAACTCTAGAGCTTTGACCCCAGGAACGGCGACCCTATGGACATAAAGATGAAGTTTTGTGATTGCATTTACAGGGATGAAAGAAAGTATTCTCAAAAGTCATACCCTTTCAGGAAGTTCTCCAGTCGCCAAGGGGCGCATCAAGAACTGTTGACAGAAGACCTCATAGCTCGCATCAGAGAAAAGGAAAGCGGAAAAATCCACTCCTCTCTTGGACTTTAACAGGGCTTCACCCTTCAGTTTATCAGTGTGACGCATATTTGCAGGAGGCAGAAAAGGCACCCTAGCTGCATCCATGTTTCCATAGACTTGGCGACAGACTTTCTCACCCAAGTACCAATATCTGCCAGCAGGCCCCTCAAACAAGATTCGCTTATGTGTCAGGAGTACGCTCTGCGTTTGGGGGGAAGCCAAAGTAGTCCTCCAAATACCCCATGGGTCCCAGTTCACCTGAAAATTATGAAAAGTGTGAGAGTTGAATTTGAAAAATTTAAGAGAAAGACAATGGTTTGAGATTTTACCTGTTCTGCAGTGAGACCAGCAAGGATAGCCTTGACAGTGGCATAATCATACCTATGGAGGTTGGATTTTTTCCTGATGCATAGATCAAAGCGAGCTAAAAATGGTCATTAGTTAACCCCCTCTTTCAAGATTGGACAACCAAGACCCAAGTAGATGAAAGCCCATACCTGCATGAAAGAAAGATCAGGAAATTGATAAAGATATAGAGAGATTCTATTGAAAGACACTAGATGAAATCAATACCTGCCATATGAAAGCCAAGCCGCCGAAGTCATGAGCAGCATCTCGTGATTTGTCGCTCATGGAGCGATACGTAGCCGCTAATGCAGCTCCGCCCCAGTCGTACAGGTGAATATTATCCATATCATGTAAACTCTCTAAGAAGCCTAGAGGGGCTATGTCTTGTGTACCCGCGAAGAAAGTGCATGAAAGCAGATACAGAATGAATGCTCGGGCAATATCTTCGGGTTCCCCTCCTCCCTCTTCACTTTGAATGCTGAAATGATTATAGAGCCAAGAGCGCCTGACTCCCTTTTTGGTTAAAGGAATATTTTAGACGCCCAGGGTATTTCGTAAGTATTCTTCATCAATGTGAGCTTCATTGTAGAAAGCAATTGGTTGGCCTCCAATAGGAAGTCCTGTTATCATGGTGAAATCGAGTGGGGTCATGGTCATTTCCCCGAACCCGAAATGAAATGTGTTGGTGGTATCCCACCAGAGTTCAGATAGAGCTATCATAGCCAACCTGTCCATGTTATCAAGCCAGAGACAATCTAGAAAGAACTTGAAGCCTGCCTTCTCTACGATAGCCTTGGCTTGAGGTTGACGTGCCTCCATCAATTCCCACCATTTGATCAGTTTACCCAAGGAGTATCGTGTACGAATTTCGAAATTGGGCTGCATAAGCACATTTGTGTTATATTCACATCAAAGTCAATGTTATTATTTCTAAGTGAATTTTGATTCAAATGTAATGCAAGTATGGCTATTGATTAACATATCATGAAATGAAGTAAAATTTATGATGAACCAAAATGATCAATACATTTTCAAAAGGTTTTTACAAAAAGATGTGTGAATATTGGATGATACAATTTATTATCAAAGGCATGGTTGGTGTCACCAAAATCCAAAGTGTTTCAAATTTAAAATTGATGGTGTTTTAATCAAATTAAACATCATAGAAAATTTTTGAGATACTTTACTTGACATGAGATGACTTGTAAAGAAGAAAATGGATGATGGTGCCATTTAGGCATTTTATTAAACATATGATATGCACATTTTCAAAATGATATTTTCAAATGTAATTGATCATGGCAAATACTTTCTAAAATCCTACAAAAATCATTGAAATATGATTAGGATATGTTTGATTTCAAAAATCAAAGTTTACTTCATTGAGGCATTTCATCAAACACTCGGTGTGCACCATTAACAAGCTTGTGAAGCTATGAAATGGAGCTCCCATGCTTTTCCCAAAAGTTATAATGATATGAAAATCAACAATCACAACATGCAAACAAGCATTTCTACTCAATCAATTGCATATGAATCAAAAGTTATTGATGAGATTTAACTTACATTTTCTTTGGAGTGAATATATGAAAGATGTGTTCTAGGCTCCAAGAGTAGAGATGGTGGATGGGAGTCTCCATATGATGGTACCTTGTATCTAGCCTTGACTTCCAAGAATGGATACTTTGAATAGGGTGGAGGAGATTGACTACTAGCCATTTTTGAAGAGAATCAAGTATGTGAGAAGTGGAAAGATTCATACCAAATGGAAACAAGTTGAAGAACTTGAGAAGATGAGGATGATTTTGTGTTGGCAAGAGTGCAAACCAAAGATTTGGTTGAGTATGTATGGATTGAGGGTCAAAAGTTAGGGTTTTGGAGCAAAACCAAGTTAGAAAGTGGCTTAGAATGAGCACAAGAATGCACAAATGAGCATGGGGCTCTTTCTAAACAAGAATTTTCGGGTCACACAAGGTGACCGTCCTAGCTAGGACGGCCACCAATGCCTCCCTATTGATTTTTCCCAAATTTTGGTTTTTTAGTTCAAATTTTCTCAAAATTGGTTCAAGTTTTGCATAAAAATTATTTCTAAATGATGATTTCGAATGTTGATTTTGAATGATGACTTTGGAAAACATTTTATATGGGAGATGTACCATATAAAATAATGATTTGATGATATACTCATATGGGAGATGTACCAAATGAACAATGAGTTTGGATTGTTTTATGTGAGACATAAAATAATGTGTTTGAAACATTTCATGTGAGACATGAAATGATAAGTTTGAATTATTTTATGTGAAACATAAAATAAGATGTTCGAAATTATTTCATGTGAGACATGAAATAATGAGTTTGAATTGTTTTATGTGAGACATAAAATAATGACTTTGAAATATTTCATGTGAGACATGAAATGATAAGTTTGAATTATTTTATGTGAAACATAAAATAAGATGTTTGAAAGATTTTATGTGAGACATGAAATGATGAGTTTGAATTATTTTATGTGAAACATAAAATAATGAGTTTGAAATATTTCATGTGAGACATGAAATGATAAGTTTGAATTGTTTTATGCGAGACATAAAATAATGTGTTTGAAATATTTCATGTGAGACATGAAATAATGAATTTGAATTGTTTTATGTGAGACATAAAATAATGTGTTTGAAATATTTCATGTGAGACATGAAATGATGAGTTTGAATTATTTTATGTGAAACATAAAATAAGGTGTTTGAAATTATTTCATGTGAGACATGAAATAATGAGTTTGAATTATTTTATGTGAAACATAAAATAATGTGTTTGAAATATTTCATGTGAGACATGAAAAGATAAGTTTGAATTATTTGAAACATTTCATGTGAGACATGAAATGATAAATGCTTGCGCGTATAAAGTGCAATTCAATCCCAAGCGTAGGATCTACCTTTGCAAGCATAGTAATTCATGGAGTCCCATGGTTGTGTCCACAGAGATAAGCGGTCATTGAGAATCAAGAAAATCCTTTCCCAAGGTTGTTTAAAGTTGTTAAAAGAAAGAAAATATTGGTGGGTTGAAATTTGATTTTGTGTAAAATACACAAGGATTGTTTATAATCTTACTGAAATTGAGAACAAGCTGGAATTCAGAGTTCAACTTAATTATACCATTAGTATTAATTCATCACAATTTTTACTCATTACAGTTTCACTGAAAAGTGACCTGAATGGGGAATTTTACATGAAATGCCTAACCAATTATTCAAGAAATAGGATATTCATTATAAACAACGATTTTAATGCAGATAACAAACACTTAGAACGCCTTCACTGCTAAGAACTATCTGTGGCAAGTATCCCTGTCAACAAATAGTAAAAGCTGACAGTTCCTTATGGATCATAAGTAAATTTCATGTTTATTATGAATACCCGAATCTGTCTAATTAAGTTAATTATGAGAACTAATACATCAGATATAAATTAAGCATCCCTCTTCATTCCAGTGATAACTAGCTACTCATAATGATTGTAAGAAATTTTGATTAATATTCAAAGCATACATTAAAGTAAGATAACTGAAATGAAATTCAAGAAGCTGAATTAACTTAAACTGAACTTCTTACAGAATAAAACTACACAATATTCAAATTACAAAATAAAAGTACAACTAAAACATAATATAATTATCTATTTAACTTATAAACAAAAAAGAGTAGTGAAGAACTTATAAATTCTAGTCTAAACTACCAAATGGAAAAGAAGAACAACTCCCTCCATTCTCAACAAAAGTTGCTTAAATATGACCACTCAAAAGAATACAATTTTGCCCTTCAAAAGTCAGAAATTTGAGATATTTTGGCTATGGCGGCGCCCATTACCGATAATTAGTAGCACAGTTATCGGTAATGGCTCTTCTGAGCAGGAGTTTACGAGCTGCAGTTATCGATAATGTAAAAAGAGCTATCGATAATGACTCCCTGCAGGATTCTGGTCCGAATCAACTTCACTTGATTACCGATAATTGATGATGCACCTATCGATAATAGCCTTGGACTGGAAACTGGACTTGAGCATAAATCATCTACTTATCGATAATGAGGCATGCTGCTTATCGATAATAACCTCACACAGAAAACACTGGCCTGCAGCATTACTTTAATTAGCGATAACTAGAGTATTGCTATCGATAAGAGCTTCACACTGAGGACTTTAGGGCTGCATCAATACGGTATTTATCGATAATTGTGATTCAGTTATCGATAGCTAGTGTCTGCTGGAAATGGATGCTGACTTTCTTTGATTCAAATATCGATAATTATGAAACCAATTATCGATAATGACTGTGAGCAAGGCTGGACTTCGATCTTCTCTGCAGCTGATTGGAGAAACTACCGATAATTGCATAATGCAATTATCGATAATTCATCAATTCTGGCACTTGAACTTGACAAACAAGCCTCAACTTGCTTCAAAACTTTACCTATCTCCCTAAGCTCTTTTTATCTTGACAACAACGCCTTTATCCTGCAAGGAAAAGAACAATGACTTAGATATAATTTAATACAATTACATTACAATTTTACACAATGATTACCCAAACAACCCACATTATAGCCTAAGAAATAGCATGATTGCATAACAATCACACCCCCCAACTTGATTAATGCTAGTCCTCGAGCATAATAATTTCTAAATACAATAGTAATCAAAACAAAACTAATATAACAGATGCGTGCTTTCAATCAAAAAAAATTCAAGCACAGTGAACTTAACAATTCATCATCAAATTGTATCAATCCTGCCAAGTTTCAAAGAATGAACTTGAAAAATCTCTAACATGATCTCAAAACTGGATTGGATGATTCCTTGATAAAAACGAATCCAGAGGATTCTTTGCAGCATAATACGCAATAGTCGAACCTTATTTGCGTATAAGAAGTAAATTGAAAGGAACTTAGATCACATATGCATAAATATCAAAACTTAAAAATTTATATTATCAATAACAGTTATGATCACAATGGAACAATTAACTATCATTAAAATCAAAAAGGTCTTAAAAGGTATGTAATGTACCATGGTAACAAAAAGACTAGATACAAAAATAAGGATGGACATATATGTGACATAGGTTCTACCCAGCCATCCTTATATCCACAACCTAAATCAGTTTAACTAAAAGAACTTCAACTTCCCAAAAAAAAAAAAAAAATTTAATTGTTCAAGAAACATTAGTAACACTTCAATCAAATATATCAAAGTAATCTTCAGGTTCAATAGCTTCATCATCATCAACCACCGTCTCATCTCGGGTCTGAGGTGTATCACCAGCAGGATGCATATCACCAGCAGGAGGCATATCACCAACAGGAGGATCAACATGAACAGAAGGTGCAAACTCTGACATGTATTCTGCAGGAATAGGAGGCATAGGATCAACTCCAAATCTTTCATACAGTGACTGACTCCAGGCCTGTTGATTCATTTGAATTTCCCACTGAATCTCTTGCCGCCTCAATATTCGCTCAATACTACGCTGATTTTCCAAAATGTCTGCGTGAATGGCAGTAAGCATCGCGTGCAACGAAGGAGGAGGAATAATAGGCTCAGGCGCTGAACTAGAAGATGCACCCCTTGCTCTCAACCCCTGAGAGGCCTGAGTGGCTCTAGCAGCTTCCGCTCTAGCACGCGGACCCAACAAAGATGCAGCTGGAGTAATCCCTCCTTCCCCATGAAGATATGGCTCAGATGAAGTAATCCTTTGGTTAAGGCAAATCTGCGTGATCATTTGAGGGAATGGAATTGAGCGAGAAGATTTTGCCGATATGTAGTGACATATATCTTCAAAGATCCACACAGCTACATCGATAATGGCATCTCCCATAAACTCAATCAGCAAATTCACTTCATCTATCTTTGAAGCACCTTCAGAACCCCGGCAATAAAGATTACAATGAATAATTTTATTCATTGTAGCATACTCTGGACGCATGAAACCGATAGGGAAAGTATTTCCATCATCCTTGGGAGGTGTGGGATTACTGTATATGATCTCCATTGCTGCCTGTCTGCTCTTCGGCTCATGGTTGGGATGAGGGTACTCAATCTCTGCCTGAGTAGGACGTTCAAGCTTAAGGAACTCTGCTATGCGGTCTGGAGTGAGCTGAACTACTTTCTTTGAACTCATTTTCGCAGTTATTAAATCTTTCTTCTCATCCTTCATCGCCACTGTATAGAAATTACGCACTATGCCTTGCTTGTACCCCTTCCACTTTACTAACCATTGCCCCAACTTTCTTCTATGAATCACGCTCAGCACACGATCAAAAGAATCAAAAGCTTTCGCCTTCACAAACCTCTCCGGTTTGAATCCTTTAGCTATAATAAATTCTGCCCAAGTCTGCTTTGTCGGTTTTGGCGCACCGGTATGCCTTGTGGGCTTGTCTCTATGTGAAGTGGGAACGGAGCTTAGGACTTTCCTAGGGTGGCCAGTAGGGCCAATCTCACCTATTTCAGGCTCACCTTCGGATTCCTCTTCTTCTTCCACTGGCATTGTTTTCTTAGGCAGGAATTCCTCATCAGACTCTGATTCCGATGAAGTATATTGAAGCACTGATTTTCCTTTGCCCTGTGGAGTTGACTTAGACTTCTTTTTAGGTGGCTGTCTCTCCGATTCACCAATGGAAATGCCCTTCACAGGCTCGCGCGGCTGTTGCTTGCGTTTCTTCACAGATTTAGCTTTTGTTTTACTGGATTTCTTGGCTTCTTGTTCGGCTTTCTTTCTGGCTTCTTCCTCAGCCTTTTTCTTTGCTTCCTCTTCTGCCCGTTGCCTGTCCTCCTCAGCCTGTTTTTCCTTGATAGCTGCCAATAATTCTTCAGTCTGTTTAACTCTTGCCATGTCTGTACTCAATGTATTTAAACAATAACACTAAGTTAACCTTCAAGCATAAATTTTAGCAGCATTTCCCCTTTAAAATGGAGATTTTCATAACACAGGGAGTTCGAAAACCATGCCCACACAATCAACCCAACCCAATATTCATAAATCAAATTCAGAAATCCAAGTGCAATTAAAGAACTTACCTTTCTTCGTTAGAGATGAATAAAATTGTTCCCCAAGCTTAATTTGTTCTTTTTATGCCCTGGCAACTTCTCAAATCCAAGCTTTCACAATGGAAAGACAACCGATGTGGGTTTAGGGAATGAAGTGTAGGTTTTATAGCATTTTTACGGTTATGAGGATATGGAAAGATTTTGGGTTTAAAGCATCAGGTCAAGAAATGAAGATAGGTATGGTGGAAGAGGAAGAGATGCGTCGGCTGGGCTGGAAGATTCAGTTTGCACGACCGAGCTTAGCAGTCGAAGGGGTGAACGAAGAGGTAAGGTGGTGGTGCAGGTACGTGGGAGCATGGGAAAAAAAAAATTGAATGGAGCAGTTTGTGGCTTCCCTCGCAAGCCACGGACTTCAAATCACAATTCAAAACAATAAAGTGGCTGATTAATGAAGAGGGTCCAATTTTTACTCAATTACCGAAAATTGAGTTATATGGATATCGATAATTGTCATTCTCGGCAACTGAATATGATATTCAAGTATTGATGATTATCGATAATGAACAAAAATGGAATATCGATAACTTCAGCCTTCAGGAAAAGATCAAGTCAGCTCTGAGATGGTTGCTACCGATAATTAGGAGATGTAATTATCGATAATAGGGTAAATTTTTATTTCTTTCTTTCCTTTTTTTTTTTACTTTGGGAACAATTCATTCATCAATAAGAAAATTGGCAGTACCATTTTCCCAATGCGCCTCTGATAGTTGCTCTTTTCCTCTTCCTGAAATTATCTGCCCATAAAAACACTGATATTCCATACTGCCATTAATTCAAACCCTGCTTAGCTCTTCAAAATCTTCACTTCAATTTGAATACCATAATACTCATACAGAATTTTGATACTCATATGAACAGAATACTCCTCACTTGAACCATCACACCAATACTGATAAAAACAAGGTTATCTAAGTGTTGAAAGAATCTGGCAATGAATCACACAGCTTCAAAGGGGTCCTAAGGGAAACTTGACACGAAAGAGTTTAAGTTCGAAGGACTCCAAAAATGGCCTTGAATCATTTTCTAATTTAGTATAATTGTTCCAAAATGATCATAATGCATTCACATAAATTATTCAAATTTCGAAACATATGCATGATGAATGATAGAAATGAGAGCTTGCATCAGAACAAACAACTACATAAGATCTCTCAACAAATATGAATGGCTCGAATGATATTAATGTTCTCACTTTCTTGAGTAACAAAATTGGATATTTATCAAGTTCACCATGTACATCAGCAGGATCAAAAGATTCAATATTGAATTAAGTCAAGTAAACTACAAAACCTGAGTATTTTGATATAAAATAGCATGCACTAGTTATAGAAGCTTGCAAATATACCATAATATGCACACAACAAGTAATATTTCAAACAAAAAATTTTAAATTGGACCAAAAATTACCATCACAAGTGCTCTCCCCCCAACTTAAGATCAACAGTGTCCTCAATGTTGAAAGGAAAACCAAAAAGAACGACTATAATACTAATAATATTTACATCTAATCAGGAAAAAGGGAAGAAAACATTAAAAAGATATATTTATATATACAAAACCCATATGTAAGTAGCGCACACTACTTACCCACCGGATCCTGGTAAACAGGATCAATCAGAAGTTCTTCAGTTTCCTCAGAAGAGAAAGTTTCGAGAAAAGGTTTAAGTCGTTGACCATTAACCTTGAAAACATTACCTGACTGAGGGTTGAGAATATCGACTGCTCCATGCGGATAGACTTGATGTACAATAAAAGGTCCTGTCCATCTTGACCTTAACTTACCTGGAAATAAATGGAGTCGAGAATTGTATAATAGAACTTTCTGTTGGGGTTCAAAATGTTTTCTCACAATATTTTTATCATGGAAAGCCTTGAGTTTCTCCTTATACAATCTCGAACTGTCATAAGAATCTCTTCTGATCTCCTCTAACTCATTGAGTTGTAATTTTCTGTGCTCGCCAGCTTGGGTCAAATTATAATTCAAATTTTTAATGGCCCAGTATGCTTTATGTTCCAATTCAACCGGTAAATGACAAGCCTTGCCATAAACTAGACGATAGGGAGACATTCCCAACACTGTTTTGAAAGCAGTTCGATAAGCCCATAAGGCATCAATTAGCCTTTGCGACCAATCTTTACGGTTGGGATTCACAGTTTTTTCCAAAATATTTTTAATCTCCCTATTAGCTAGTTCAGCTTGTCCATTGGTTTGTGGGTGGTAAGCAGTAGAAACTTTATGTGTAACTCCATATTTCTGCATAAGTTTTGCAAAAGGTTTGTTACAGAAATGGAGTCCACAATCACTTATAATTGCTTTAGGCATTCCAAACCGACTAAGAATATTTTCTCTTAAAAATTTCAAAACAACTGAATGGTCATTAGTCTTGGTTGGAATAGCCTCTACCCACTTGGAAACATAATCTACAGCAAGTAAAATATAGAGATTCCCACAGGAAGAAGGAAAAGGTCCCATGAAATCAATGCCCCAACAATCAAAAATTTCTAAAATCAATATGGGATTCAAGGGCATCATATTTCTTCGGGTTATCCCTCCTAGTTGCTGGCATCTCTCACAGGACTTACATAAATGATATGAATCTTTGAAAAGAGAGGGCCAGTAAAATCCACATTGCAGTACTTTCGCTGATGTCTTCTTAGCAGAGAAGTGTCCTCCACAAGCTTCGGAGTGGCAGAACGATAAGATTGATCTTTGTTCATTCTCTGGAACACACCTGCGAATAATCTGATCAGCACAACTTTTAAACAGGTAAGGGTCATCAAAGAAAAAGTATTTAACTACAGATAAAAACTTTTTCTTGTCTTGGGAATTCCAATCAGTTGGAATTTGTTTTGTCACAAGGTAGTTAACAATGTCAGCAAACCATGGACAAGTAACAAGAGCAAACAGTTGCTCGTCAGGAAAAGTTTCAGAGATAGGTTGAGTTTCAAAAGAATCGTCAAAGATGATTCGGGACAAATGGTCGGCCACTACATTCTCAACTCCTTTTTTATCTTTGATGATAAGGTTAAATTCTTGGAGGAGAAGGATCCACCTGATTAATCTTGCCTTAGCATCCTGCTTAGTGAACAGATATTTTAAAGCAGAATGATCAGTAAAGACTACAATAGGGGTTCCTATCACGTATGACCTAAATTTGTCCAATGCAAATACTACTGCCAGAAGTTCTTTTTCAGTGGTGGTATAATTCATTTGTGCATCATTTAAAGTTCTACTGGCATAGTAAATAACATGTGGCTTACCATCTTTGCATTGCCCTAGCACCGCCCCTATAGCATAATCACTAGCATCACACATCAATTCAAAGGGCAGATTCCAATATGGGGATTGCATAATTGGAGGGGAAATCAGAGATTCTTTTAATTTTTTAAAAGCTTCCTCACAATCAGCATTCCATTCAAATGGAATATCTTTTGAAAGAAGACGGCACAAAGGTCGTGCAATTGCACTAAAATCTTTAATAAACCGTCTATAAAAACCTGCATGCCCGAGAAAAGATCGGATTTCCTTAACACTTTTAGGGGAAGGTAGCTTAGCAATTAACTCAATTTTCGCCTTATCTACTTCAATGCCCTTTTTGGACACTATATGTCCAAGGACAATTCCCTGATCTACCATGAAATGGCATTTTTCCCAATTCAAAACAAGGTTCTTTTCTTTACAACGGAGCAATACCTTTTCAAGATTAGTCAAACAGTCCTCAAAAGAATCACCAAAAACTAAAAAATCGTCCATAAATACCTCGACGATATTTTCTACCATGTCACTGAATATTCCCATCATACATCGCTGAAATGTACCTGGAGCATTACATAGGCCGAAAGGCATGTTCTTGAAAGCAAAGGTTCCAAATGGACATGTAAAAGTTGTTTTCTCCTGGTCTTCCATAGCAACTTCTATTTGATTATACCCGGAGTATCCATCTAAGAAACAGTAATATGCATGCCCTGCCACTCGTTCTAAAATTTGATCAATGAAAGGGAGTGGAAAATGATCCTTCCTAGTAGCCTTATTCAACTTCCTATAATCTATACACACACGCCACCCAGTAGTGGTGCGTGTAGCAATTGATTCCCCCTTTTCATTAGTCACAATAGTTACTCCAGACTTCTTAGGAACAACATGAATTGGACTTACCCATTTGCTATCAGCAATTGGATAAATGATGCCCACATCCAACCATTTCAACAATTCCCTCTTAACCACATCCTTCATGATGGGATTAAGACGCCTTTGAGGCTGGCGAGTGGGTTTAACATTTTCCTCAAGATTAATAAAGTGAGTGCATACAGTAGGGTTTATTCCTCTAAGATCTGCAATAGACCACCCTAATGCAGTTCTATGTTTTCTCAGTACCTCTAACAATTGTGTTTCTTGGTCAGTCTTCAAGTGAGAAGAGATAACCACAGGAAAAGTGTCATTTTCTCCTAAAAATGCATACTTCAGATCAATGGGTAGAGTCTTCAACTCTAGCACTGGTGGTTCAACAGAGGATGGCAATAATTTCTTTTCTGATGGAGGTAATTCCTCAAAACGAGGTACCCAACCACTCACCTCCATCACAACATCATTATTTAAAACAGAGGAATTAGAATTTTCCTCATCTTTAATGTTTACCTCTCCACTCTGATTCTTTATCAGATCATCACTCTCATCATCAGACTTCAATTCAGATAGAAGTTCCAAGTGCTCTTGAACAACTGTCTCGATCAAGTTTACTTGTTGATTTTCCTCAGCATCATCATTGTCTTCCATTTGCCTGCACACATTAAAAATATTTAAATTAACTGTCATATTTCCAAAAGAGATTTGCATAACACCATTTTTACAATGAATAATGGCATTAGAAGTGGCCAAAAATGGTCGTCCAAGGATGATTGGGATTTGAGTCCCTGAATCTGGTACAGGCTGAGTTTCTAACACAATGAAATCCACAGGGAAATAGAAGTTATTGACTTGCACTATAACATCTTTCACAATCCCTTTAGGCCGTTTCACACTACGGTCTGCTAATTGGAGATTGATTGAGGTTGGTTGCAACTCCCCTAAATCCAATTGTTGATACACATGATATGAAATTAGGTTCACACTTGCCCCAAAGTCAATAAGTGCATGTTCAATTTTATGTTCACCCATCACAATTGGAATTGTAGGGCACCCTGGGTCTTTAAGCTTAGGTGGAGTATTGGCTTTCAAGATAGAACTAGCCATCTCAGTCATAAAAGCATCCTTAGGAACATTTGTTTTCCTTTTCTGAGTGCATAAATCTTTTAAAAATTTTGCATAAGCCGACACTCTTTTGATGGCTTCTAACAAAGGAAAATTGATTTTTACCTCTTTAAAAATGTCCAGAATCTCAGTATTATCTGTAGGTTTCTTGAACTTTTTAAGCCTTTGTGGAAAAGGTGCAGGAGGAGTATAGAGTTTTTCAGCAACCTTTTCAGGTTCTTTTTCCTCCTCATGATCCTTAGAAATTCGATGTTCAAGTTCAGGTAATTCATTTTGTATGTCATCCCCCATCTTTTGTGGACTTGAATCCAAAATAAGTTCATTTTGAATTAATTTTGGGTGGATGGTTTTGTCAACTGTTTTACCACTCCTAAGAGTAGTGACTGCCTGAACTTGTTCAACATTTCCCTCACTAGTACCCACAGATTCAACATTATTCTGTCCTTTAGGTGCTTGAAAGAATTGTGTAGGAAACTTACCTTTCTCCTGCTGCAGAGTACCTACAGATGTGTTAAGTTTAGAAACCTGCATTTTCAACTCATTGACAGAATTACGAAGGTCAGTGTTAGAAACATTCTGACTTTGGATAAATTGATTAACAATATCTTCCAAGTTTCTCTTGTGTGGAGGTTGATAAACTGGTGGATTTACCTGATTTTGCTGAGGAGCAAAATTTGCTTGATTCTGAGGTGGTGCAAAGTTAGCATTAGGGTTTGGTGGAAACCCTTGTGCTTGAGGTTGGTAATTTAAAGCATTACCTGGTTGATTCTGGAATTGCCCTTGAGGGTAATGTCCTTGCTGTTGTTGCTGCTGTGGATGGAACTGCTGTGAATTCCCTTGTGAAGGACCTGCATTTTCATTTCTCCATTTAAAATTTGGATGATTTCTCCAATTTGAATTGTAAGTCTCTCCATAAGGAAAATTTGACACTTTCTGTTGTGTTCCTTGGTAAATGGCATTCACACTGGCTTGGTCATTACAAGACTCTTTGAAAGTAGGATACGAGGGACAATCATCAATTGAATGCCCTTGTATATTACACAAATTACCAAATTCAGCTTCCTTAGAAATAGGTAATGTAGAAACTTCATTTACCTTATTCATTTCCAAGGCTTCTACTTTCTTTATCAATTGAGCTAATCTAGCCTGAGTCTCGTCTGGTTCTTTTACAGAAAATTTTCCACTAGCTGTTGGAGTTCGAGACGTTTCTGGGATAGTGTTAACTTCCCAATCACGTGCTCGTGCAGAAATAAAATCCAAATGATCCCAAGCCTCATCAGGACTTTTTTCAAAAAACATGCCATTACTCATCATTTGAATGAACATTTTGGTATCCGAAGATAACCCTTGATGAAAATAATTTATGAGTTGGCTTAAATCCATGCCATGATGAGGAATTGCATAAGTTAAACTTTTGAATCGTTCCCAAGTTTTGGCAAAGGATTCATTGGTTTTCTGTGTAAAACATTGCAATGCCTTCATTAAAGCATTAGTCCTTTCTGGTGGAAAAAATTTATCAAAGTATTGCTGTTGCAATTGAGTCCATGAGAAAATAGTGTTCTCCCTAAGATACATCAACCATTTCTTAGCTAGGTCTCTAAGAGAGAAAGAAAACATCCTCAGACAAATTATATCGTGTGGTGCGCCAGTATACAACATTGTACCACATGCTTCTTCGAAGTCATGCATAAACTCATATGGATCCTCTGACTCAAACCCATGGTACAATGGTAAGAGTCTCACCATATCAGGTTTTATAGGAAATTCTACTGCGTCACGAGGCAGCACGATACAACTTGGTAGAGAATATCTCTGAGGATGAAGAGTCTCTCTAAGAGTTCTTCGCTGAGGTACTAAGGGTTGGTGTAAGGCTTGGTACTGAGGGTATTGATTATGAACTACTCTCCCAACAACTTGAGGTGGTTCATTAAAATTTTGACCATTAGTACCTTGATTTTGACCACTACCTATACCAGTATTATTTCCAATTCCACTTCCACTACCTTCAGCATTTTGAGAATTTATAACTTGTTCAGGATCAAAATGAGGGTTCTCCATATGAGGAAATTCCATTGGAAAAGATTCAAGTATGCTACTAACAGAAAAATTAGAACTTATATTTACTGAGTTCTCTTGATCAACTCTTACAAATCTATCGAATTCGTCATGAATCCAATTGGACATGCACTAATTAAGAAGAAATACTCTGGTGATAATTACAATGGTTAAACAACGATCAAGGGAAGAAACTTACCGGACTTGCAATGGAATTGCAAGTTACCTCTAGCTACTTCAGATTTGACTGTTTCTCAATTGTTGCCAATCCCCGGCAACGGCGCCAAAAATGCTTGCGCGTATAAAGTGCAATTCAATCCCAAGCGTAGGATCTACCTTTGCAAGCATAGTAATTCATGGAGTCCCATGGTTGTGTCCACAGAGATAAGCGGTCATTGAGAATCAAGAAAATCCTTTCCCAAGGTTGTTTAAAGTTGTTAAAAGAAAGAAAATATTGGTGGGTTGAAATTTGATTTTGTGTAAAATACACAAGGATTGTTTATAATCTTACTGAAATTGAGAACAAGCTGGAATTCAGAGTTCAACTTAATTATACCATTAGTATTAATTCATCACAATTTTTACTCATTACAGTTTCACTGAAAAGTGACCTGAATGGGGAATTTTACATGAAATGCCTAACCAATTATTCAAGAAATAGGATATTCATTATAAACAACGATTTTAATGCAGATAACAAACACTTAGAACGCCTTCACTGCTAAGAACTATCTGTGGCAAGTATCCCTGTCAACAAATAGTAAAAGCTGACAGTTCCTTATGGATCATAAGTAAATTTCATGTTTATTATGAATACCCGAATCTGTCTAATTAAGTTAATTATGAGAACTAATACATCAGATATAAATTAAGCATCCCTCTTCATTCCAGTGATAACTAGCTACTCATAATGATTGTAAGAAATTTTGATTAATATTCAAAGCATACATTAAAGTAAGATAACTGAAATGAAATTCAAGAAGCTGAATTAACTTAAACTGAACTTCTTACAGAATAAAACTACACAATATTCAAATTACAAAATAAAAGTACAACTAAAACATAATATAATTATCTATTTAACTTATAAACAAAAAAGAGTAGTGAAGAACTTATAAATTCTAGTCTAAACTACCAAATGGAAAAGAAGAACAACTCCCTCCATTCTCAACAAAAGTTGCTTAAATATGACCACTCAAAAGAATACAATTTTGCCCTTCAAAAGTCAGAAATTTGAGATATTTTGGCTATGGCGGCGCC